>BHEV01031521.1:0-13912 GCA_004319985.1 Emydocephalus ijimae | reverse complement strand
CTTTTTCTTGGTTGCTTTTTTAAGTCCTGAGTTCACCTTTTCCTTGCCCCCCTTTCGCTTTTCTTCCTCCACTAAGAGTATTTGTCCATTAAAGATGGCTTCTTCTTCATCATCCCAGCCTTCCTGTCATTGTTGTATTTCTTGATAGGTAGAGATCGCCATTTCTAAAAAGTGGAAAATAGATCCAGAAGAGCCCTTGCCTTCTTGTTCATCTTCTTTCAGTTTTTGAAATTCCATTTGTAATTCTTCAAAAGATAATGCCATTTTTCTTTTTTAAAAAACAACCCAAATGTCTTAATCTTTCAAAAAATAGTTCACAAGAATCCCAAAGTCACAAAGCAAATCAAATCAGAGCAAACAGTTTCATTTAGCACTTTCTTCTTTCTATATTTTCTCTTCCTAGGGTAGAATTCAAATACACAGTTCCAAAGTAGTCTTCTAGAAGTCGTAATATCTTTTATTTCTGATCTTATAAATTCAAAGCAGTCTTCTTCAGTACAATCTTAAAATAAGTCTTTATCTCTTTCCTTCCACTTATAGCAAATAAAAAGAATTTTAGGTTTTTAATTCCAATGTCCAGAAATCCTTTATCCCCTTGGCTTTAAATTTCAAGTTAGATTGCCCTCTATGCCCAAGTAGGTTTTCCAGATTTCCATCTGCTGTTTCTGTGAGAAGGGAGAGTGAAAGAAAATAACTTTCCCTTTCCAGCTTTCTTCCACCACTTTTACAATCTTCTCTGGGAGACAATGTATCCTTCAAACGATTTAATTTCCAGGGTGTTTAGAAATTTCTTGTTGTCCCAGTTCAGCCAACACTTTTGCTTTCTCCTACTTCCTCCAGCATGAATCTTACTCAGCTGCAGGCTTCTTTGTGGCGGCCATTACTGACCGCCGCTCCACCGCCTTGGGAAAAAGGGGTTTTGCCGGCTGAGGAGGGGGTTTGCGGAACCCCCAAACCCCAATCCGGATCCCCTCTCTCTTCGGTTGCCTCTACAGGGCAACCATATCCTCCAGATCTGTTTGGATCGGAGGCACCTTGGCAGCAAGCACTGCAGGAATTGTGGAGAGTCGCGAAACCGGAAGCTCTATCTGGTCTTTTTGATAAGCCTGCCAAGGTTCTTACTTTGACAGCAGTACCTCAGCAATATTCACCATTGTTTCAGCAATAGGAAGCATCCTATTGCTGTAAAAAGGGAGGATAGGAAGGGATTGGAGCATAAACAGAGTGCATATACAGTGTGTCTGGCCCAATCTTTGACTTCCTTGCTGAGCTGAGCCAACTGCAGAGATAAAAACTTCTAGGTGAACTGCCAACCTTAGCCTAGCAAAGTAACTACTTGAGATCTGCTTGCTGTAACTAACTTAGAATGTATTCTTCCCTGTAACTTAAAATGTGAGAAACAAAGCTTTGAGCTAAAACGTATTTCTTTCTAATCCATCTAAGTAAAGTTCCATTGTTTGCAAAAACGCTGAGAAAATTTCATGAGCTTTGCTTGATGAAATGTTTCCATAGCAATGACAGTCTTTGCTAGCTGTGTAATCTATAAAAAGTTCAGGAAAAAAATTTGCGCACACTTCTCTCTCTCTGCCTTGCTGTTTAAGGTGGGAGACTGAAAGGTCGCCCAGATTCTGAGCTGCACTCGAAAAACCTTACATTTTTCCTGGCGCCCAATCATGGGGCATTACAACTCAAGGGCAACATTCCCTTGGGGTGACTCCCATTGAGTCCCACGAACCGTTGTCATTTTTGGACAGATGGAGAGCCTTCTTGTTATCTCCTGGAGGAAACCAGACCTGGAAGATCCCAACATCAAGAGCGCTCCCAGGGCCCTTGCCCCTGGTGACTTCGTGACAACTGAGGACAGAGGACTCTGCTGTGAGAGGAACAGAATGCCCTGGCTAAATCAAGGCACTGAAGGTTTAGGAAGGAGTGGGAGAGAAAGGAGGCCAGCTTTGTGGTGGTGAGTATAATTTCATTAGCAGGGAGGTGGGGAGTGCCTTATGAATGAAAGAATGAAACAGAGAAATTCCTGATAAAGATTTGCTCCGACGTGAGTGCGGAGGAATGATCTGTGTTTTCGTTATCCCGCAAGGGAAATAGCTGTTGACTTCCAAAGTGAGCGAAGCGTGCTTGTTGAATATTCTGGGGGAAGAGGGTCCCAGTCCGATGTACGTGGAGGGGATGTAGCTAGCCCCGATTTTGAAGGAAAAGAACCAAGAAACTCCTTAAGGACAATGGGAAATAGGCAAGGTAAAGATATAGGAATTGTTGGATTGGACACCTTGAGGAAAATGTGCACTCCTTTATAATGAGTTTGAAACCCCGGGTGACTTTTAAGATAAGTTTTAATAAAAGCAAGTTCCAAACCTTTTGCAACATCATCTGGCCCACATACAACCTTGGTCCACAATCTCTGCCATGGCCAAAAGAAGGTTCCGTGAATATAGAAGAGATCAAAGCCTTAACTGACTATCTATATGTGGGTTTCTTCTTTTTGCCATCTAAAGTCTGTCCTGTTCGGAAGGGGGTTGAAGAAGAAAAATCTGTACTGGAAGAGGTTTTAGAAGATCAAACAGAGGAAGAACTTCCACCTCTCTATAATCCAGAAATAAATAATCCTCCTGTTCCAGCATTATTTCCAGTCCCTCCACCTCTTTCCCCCTCTCTTTCTCAGTCCAACAAGGAAGCAACAGACACAAATAAAAAGGGAGGGGAATTGTTAAGCCCTTCTCACATTAGAAGAGGAATACTTTATGGAGGACTTGATGGATCATTTACAGCCCCGCTGATCGCCCCTTTAAGAGAATTATCAATGGGAAACCACCTTGCATATGTTCACATTCCATTCACCACAAGTGATTTGTTTAATTGGCAAAGGGGAATGCCCCCATATAGAGAAGCCCCTCAATCATATGTAGAACTGATTCAAACAATTGTGGCAACCCACAGACCAACTGTGCTCAACCTGCATGCTTTCTTTGCTGCCTTCTTGGGCCCGGAAGACAAGCAGCAAATTTTGGAGGCTGCAGAAAAACATTATAAAGCCAAAAGGGAAATCATTAACAATCCTCCATTAGTACGATGGCCTTAGGTTGCAGATTTATTGTCCCCAACCTTTGAAATTAATACCAATGACCCTATAGGCATGGAAGTTCTGAGGGAAGCTCAGGAAGCCATTATTCAGGGTCTCAGGAAAGGAGTACCCAAAACTGTAAATTTTCATCAGATACACCAAATTATGCAAGAGCCAAGAGAAAGCCCAACTGACTTTTTAATCCATTTGAAAGATGGCTTTCGGCATTTTACAGACCTAGACTCTGATGTGCCACAGAATGAAGCAATTCTGAAAATGACCTTTTTGGACAAAGCACCTCTGATATCAGAAAGAAACTCCAAAGATTAGATTCCACAACTACCCAAAATCTGGAACTCCTGATTCAGACAGCTTTCACGGTCTACTCCCAATGAGAGGAAAGAGAAGAAGAAAAGGAAGATAAAAAGATGAAGAAGCAAGCCACCCTTCTAGCAGTGGCATTACAGTTGCAACCTAAGAGAGGATATCCAAACCAACATTTTGGGGGTTTGAAGAAAAACCAATGTGCCCTGTTAAGTTCTGTGCATGGGTGCAAAGGATGGAGACGAGCCAGTGAACAGTGAACTTCAAACTCTTTATTTACATGTGAAAACAGCTCAGCCCAATAGCCACAATGGGCCCCTTTATATAAGCAACTCTTAACTTATTTAAGAGTGAAAACACAGGGAGCGCTAGCTCCATTAACCAATGGGAAAGGCTCGTTAATAGCCAATCAGATTCTCCTGAACGGACCAATCCGATGTCGCTATTATCGGCCAATCAGAAGTGCAGGGCCAGAACCCTGCACTTTGCTTCAAGCTCTTAATAATCTTTATTAAGTATTTATTGATTCACAACATGCCCTATGCAAAAAGATGGGACATTGGAGGAATAAGTGTCTACTAAATCACCCAAATCCTCAGCCCAATAGATGATTCCAACAGCAATAGCCTCGATCCCAGCCATTCCCAAACCCTCCTCAGGGACAGATATCAGCAAGACAGGAAGAACTATACTGATGGAAGTCCAGAGGATTATTTTCTACCCCTGAACTTCTAGTGGAGCTACAAGTGTGTGTGGGGGGGGGGATTTCAATCTTTCTTGTCACCACCGGGGTAACTTACAGCATTCTCAATGACTCTACTATGCCATGCCTAGCCATTCAAAGTACTCCCATAGGTGTTACAGGGAGAATGGAAACTGCCAAACAAAGTGGATGCTTGGAAGTTAAAGGAATCCAAGATCCCAGTGTGACCCATTCATTTCTCATTCTGCCTCAATGTCCAATTAACTTATTAGGAAGGGATCTATTAGGAAAACTTGGAGCTACTCTTAAGTGTTCTCCAGAAGGAGTACAGCTAAATTTTTCCCCAGATCAAGCATATTTGTGTTTTCTGAGTCTGCAAAACTTCAAGTCACCTTCTGTGCAGTACCAGGAAACACCTGGATATGCTAAATTTGCTGTCCCTCATTTAGCAAAACTGAAACTTGATGCAGCCCACCTCAATAAAGCAGTATCCAATAAAAAGGGAGGCTCGCATTGGCATACAAGAACACACTGAAATCTTTTTGAACTTTGGCATTCTTAGAAAGACTCAGTCTCCATGGTCTACCCCAATATTTCCAGTCCCAAACTAGACAAGGCCTAGATGATGGTCCAGGATTTGAGGGAGACCAATTACAGGATTCAGACGTTGCATCCTGTTGTGGCCAATCCTTACACCTTTTTGACCACCCTATCACACTGCCAGGTGTGGTACACCATAATAGATCTAAAAGATGCCCTTTTCTGTATCCTCTTGGCCGTAGAGTGCCAAGATTACTTTGCCTTTGAATGGTCTGATCCAGATAACGGACGCTGCTGCCAGTTTACATGGACTAGATTACCCCATGGATATAAAAACAGCCCTACAGCCTTTGCTGCTGCCCTTTCTGCAGATTTAAAAGACTTTGATACTTCATCCACAATGCTTTTACAATATGTAAATGATTTGTTACTGGCAGCCGAAAATGAACAACAGTTAGAAGAAAAATCAATTGAGCTACTGAATCATCTGGCTAAAAAGGAATACACAATGTCCCAAAAGAAAATCCAATGTATTGTGTTCTACAGAAGTTCTATTTGTTGGTCCGCAATTTGAGCGGGAGTTTTGTTTGTTCTGATTGGCTGAGCAGCCTGACAGTGAACTATAAAAGGGAGCTGTCAGACAGCATCAGCCGTTACCTGTCAGCTGGCTGATTCAGCAACATATTGGCAGACTAGGGTAACCTGTTTTTTTGTTACAATAAAATTGTTTCATTCATCAATGCCTGCCTCAGCTCATTCTTAGAAAGAATATAATATTGGTGACGAGGGTGAGATGCCTGCCTGAAAGCTGAGGAAGAAAGAGCCAGAGCTATTGTCTTTTTTTAAACCTCAGGATAGACAAGATGTTGACTGCTCCTACATTTCCGTGTTTTCACTCATCATCAAAAACTTGGGAATCTTACATTAATCATTTTGACTCTTTCCTAGATGCTGCTGATTTGTCTAAGATTTCAAACCATAGGAAAAAAGCGTATTTCCTAAGCTTTTGCAGGGCCGTGGTTTTCGATACCACCACATCGCTGTTGGCAACTCAGACTGTTAAAGCGGTATCCTGGGAAGATTTACAAGAACTTTTAAGTAATCATTATTTGACTAAACCTAGAATTGCGAGGCGGCACGCATTCAGGAGAAGAGTACAGGCTGAGGGAGAGACTATCAATACATACATGGCTGTCCTCCAAAAAGCAGCACTACATTGCGGGTTCCAGGATCTTGAGGATCAATTACTGGATCAATTAATATGCAGTGTATGAGACCTTAGGCTTCAAAGACGCTTGCTTGCCAAAGGCAATTTAACCCTTAAGATGGCTGTTGAAAAGTCTCAAGTGGCAGAAATGTCAATTATCTCTGCTGCTGAGATACAAGGCTCCTGAATTTCTATAGCTCTTTTCTTCCACATAAGGCTTCTGTGGCTGAACCGTTACATAGATTATTGGATGTGAAGGCTTCCTGGTCATGGGGGCCCAAAGAATTCTCTTTCAATGCTGTCAAAGCTCTGTTGTCATCTGATAGTATGTTAATACAATTTGACAGGGATTTATCTTTGATACTTTGCTGCGATGTATCCCCTTTTGGGAAAGGCGCTGTGTTGGCACACAAATTGCCAAATGGCCTGGAAATGCCAATAGCATATTTATCCAGGACCTTATCAAGTACTGAGAAAAACTATGCACAGATCGATAAGGAAGCCTTAGCAGCAGTCGCTTCCGTAAAAAAATTTCATGAGTTCCTCTGTGGTCACCATTTTCAGCTTGTGACTGATCACAAACCTTTATTAGGTATTTTGTCTGGAAATCGTCCAAGTCTTACAGGGTTGTCTCAAAAAATGACTAGGTGGACAATATTCCTTGTTGCCTACTCATATACATTAATATACAGAGCTGGGAAACACCTTAATCATGCAGACTCTTTAAGCCATTGTCCTTTATCAACCTCTGTAATTGACCCCACACCATCATTAATTGTGTTCTCTTTGGGTGGTCAACAATTACCTCTGACTGCAGCAGATATTTCTCAATGTTCGTCAAGAGACCAAATAATATGAAAGGGCCATAAGGGCAGCCAAGGAGGTTTTAGGCAGACTCAAAGGAGAAGATTGGCACTCAAAATTAGCCACTTATTTACTATCACAACATATCACCCCTAGCTCAGTGACAAATCGTTCTCCAGCAGATATGCTGATGGGAAGGAGGCTTAGGAATAATTTAGATAGGCTCCATCCAAGCTACTCTCCTTCAATTCCATTAGATTCTTTTAGCCAGGTGAGGTCATTCCAGGTAAACGACCCTGTGTATGCTAGGAATTTTGGGGGTAATCCCCTCTGGTTGCCCAGCCAAGTGGTAGCTGTCACAGGCCCCAGGTCTTATAAAATTGGGTTACAGGATGGCAGAATATGGCGACACCATATTGACCAATTGAGAGGTCGTTGGGGCTCATCCCAGAGTAACTCAGAGGGGAACGAACAGAGGGAATGTTTTGTGGGTATGACGCACCAGAGTACGAGATACTGATGAATGATGTGTGTGCTGACACAAACTTACCTCATGAAGAGTTCAAGAGAGTCCAACTCATTTTCAGCAAGAAGTCCAGCACCGCCATATCCAGAGCTTTGGTGACAGCTGATTCATTCCAACCAGCTGCAAAGACTGAATTGCGCAGGTTAGGGCTAGAGAGACAACATCCCGCTTTTTTAAATGATTATGCATGCTCCTAGCTGGGGGAAAGGAGTAGTGTATTCTACAGAAGTTCTATTTGTTGGTCTGCAATTTGAGTGGGAGTTTTGTTTGTTCTGATTGGCTGAGCAGCCTGACAGTGAATTATAAAAGGGAGCTGGCCGATTCAGCAACCTGTCAGCTGGCCGATTCAGCAACATATCGGCAGACTAGGGTAACCTGTTTCTTTGTTACAATAAACATTGTTTTGTTCATCAATGCCTGCCTCAGCTCATTCTTATAATATAATATAATATAATATAATATAATATAATATAATATAATATAATATAATATAATATAATATAATATAATATANATATCATATCATATCATATCATATCATATCATATCATATCATATCATATCATATCATATCATATCATATAATATCATATAATATAATATAATAACATAATATATAACATAACATAACATAACATAACATAACATAACATAACATAACATAACATAACATAACATAACATAACATAACATAACATAACATAACATAACATAACATAACATAACGAAAGAAAATCCAATGGACTAAGCAAACTGTAAACTATTTAGGTTATGTGCTGGATAAAGGAACTTGACGCTTACATGAAAGCAGAGTCCAAGCACTGATGGCCCTGCCAATGCCAACCAATGTGAAACAACTTAACTCCTTCTTGGGTATTACAGGATATGCCAGACTTTGGATCCCTCTCTATTCTGTAATAGCCGAACCATTGTACCAACTTACCCCAAAAGATATGGGAGTGGACAGGGGAACACACCCAAGCCTGGAAGACCTTAAGGGAAAGTCTAGTGAGAGCAGCTCGTTTGACTCTACCAGATCAGTCCCAAGGATTTGATTTGTACTTCACAGAACAAAAAGACTGTGCTGTGGGAGTCTTGCTACAAAAAGTGGGTCCAGAACGGGCCCCAGCGGCCTATTTGTCAAAAGGCCTGGATAATATTGTTAAAGGATGGCCTGCATGCTTAAAAGCAGTAGCAGCTACAGCTGTCCTAATTGCAGAATCTCAGAAAATTATTCTTGGAGCTCCTCTCCATGTTTTCACACCCCATGCAGTTCAGACTGTTCGAAAAAAGCTTCATGCTTGGGCAACATCCAATAGGATTTCACAATGTGAGTACTATAATAGAGCAAGAAAATGTTCAGTTAACCAGATGCCAACTTTTTCCAGATGTCACATCCACAGCGGCTAAAGTTGAAGGCATCAAATGCTTTTACCATGGCCCAAAGAAGACATAACCCATGATTGCTTAGATGTGTTAGAGTGCATCACAGGGTCCAAATGTGATTTAAAGACTGAGCTATTGATGGATGGAAATCTGGCACTCTGGACTGATGGTTCTTCCTTTATGAAAAATGGAAAAAGATATATAGGATTAGCAGTAGTGGCAGATGATGGACCATTGCTTCAAAAATGGCTCCCTTCACATGTCCGCACAAGCAGCTGAACTAATGGCTCTCATAGAAGCATGCTATTTAGCAGAAGGCCAACAAGTGACTTTATATACTGATAGCCGATATACATTTTTAGCTGCACATATCCATGCCACATTGTGGAAAACTCGAGGCTATGTAGGAGCTGATGGAAAAACTTTAAAGACGAAAGCCCTTCTGGACTATTTGATGGAAGTTATTCACCTACCTAAAGCCATTGCAATTGCCCATTGCTGTGGACATCAAACTGATTCTGGTCTAGTCTCTAGGAGCAATAAGGCAGCAGACTATTTGGCTAAACAGGCTGCCATGGACCCAGAGACCACAATCTGTGCAGTTGCATTAATTCCAGAAGAACCTATCGATTACTTTCTTCCTTTGTACGATGGTAGAGACAAGTTAGAAGCAGATGGTCAGTGGAAAAATGGCTGGTGGATAGTAAGGGACAAAGTACAACTGCCTAGGCAGCTAGCTTGGCCAATAGTGAGATGTGTCTACCAGGCCACTCATGCAGATTTCAAGAGTAATGAAGAGATAGTTAGAGAAGAGATACAGGATTGAGAATGTGAGAAGATTGTGCAAGGCAGTAATGGATCAGTGTGAGATCTCAGAAGAATAACCCCATAGGAGGAGCCAAAATCCCACAAGGGCATATCAGAACATCATGCTATCCAGGAGAAGCATGGCAAGTTGATTTCACAGAAATGCCGAAGAAAGGAGCTAAGAACACTTTTTGGTCTTAATCGATATGTTCACTGGATGGTCAGAAGCCATCCCCACAGCCACACAAACAACTAAAGAAGTTGTCAAAATCATGATAGAAGTAATCATTCCGAGATTTGAAGTACCAAAGAGTACAGAATCTGACAATGGTAGACATTTTACATCCCAGTAGTTCAGGGAGTGAGTAAATACTTAAGGAGTAACTGGAACCTTCATTCAGCTTACAGACCACAAGCTTCGGCTTTTGTCTTAACCAAACATTAAAGACCCATTTAGCCAAGTCATGTCAAGAGACCAATTTGCCTTGGCCACAGGTCTTGCCCATTGCTTTAACCAGAATCAGGGTATTACCTCGAGGACAGTGGAAACTGTTACCTTTTGAGATGCTCTATGGTAGACTTTTCTCATCCCAATCAATATCAAGGTATAAAGGAGAGATAAATGTAACACAATATTTGCCGAAACTGGCCCAGGTTATTTCCCAACAGGTGCAAGATGCCTTGCCACCATAAATAACAGCGCCAACCTGGAGAGTGGTTCAAGGAAAGGAACTCTTCCCAAGTGCAACCAGTGCCAAGTGGTCCAACCCTTGGCAAGTTCTTCTCAGCACACCCACAGCGGCTAAAGTTGAAGGCATCAAAGCTTGGGTCCATGTTTCCAGAATAAAGAAGATTCCATGACCGCAGTGGGAGTGTCGACCCATTACCAATCTGAAGCTACATTTGCAACTTAAAATGTGAGAAATGAAGCTTTGAGCTAAAATGTATTTCTTTCCAATCCATCTAAGTAAGGTTCCTCTGTTTGCAGAAGCGCTGAGAAAATTTCATGAGCTTTGCTTGATATGAAATGTTTCCATAGGAATGACAGTCTTTGCTAGCTGTGTAATCTATAAAAAGTTCAGGAAAAAATTTTTGTGCACACTTGCTTTTCTCTCTCTCTGCCTTGCTGTTTAAGGTGGGAGACTGAAAGGTCATCCAGTTTTTGCTTTCTGATCAGAAAATAAAGCTGATTATCAGTAGCCTCGTGTTCAGAGTTTGATTGGATTTATGAGATTCTGAGCTGCACTCGAAAAACTTAACAATCTTATGTGCACTATCACAGACCCTCTGCCCACAGTTGGAATTCAGTCATGAAGGGCTTAAGGTTGCCTCAGCCTTCCATCCTTTCGAGGTTGGCAATATGAGGACCCAGACTGTGAGGGACAATATGCTGACATTGTAAACAGCCAGAGAGTGGTGTGAAGGACTATGGAGAGCTATATAGGTTAAACTCCTACTACCTTTCTTCCTCAACTGCTTTTTTTTCTAGCTATAAGTAATGTACAGTAATTTGTTTTAGTAGCTAGAGAATGATAGCAAGGCCATACAATCTTTTTTCCCAGTGGAAATAAATGGTATTCCCTACCATGACACTGACCCAAAAACATTCATCACAAATATCTGATTGATCTCATAAAATCAACTCATTATCAATAAAAGAAGCCACTATGTATACTGCTGCCATGGTTTTCAGAATTGTATGATATCAGGAATCATGGTAAAATAATTTCACAGCAGTGGCATTCTCCTTCAGCCTCTATATGGCATAACATGTGGTTGCTTGGTAACCACATAGAATTCTTCAATTGTTGGCTGCAATATTCCAAGCATCCTTCACTTGGGAAAAGCGAGCAAGAGGGGATGGGCATCATAAGATGTGTTGCCCCCTCTGCGACCCAAATTTTCCTGGTTGGAATTCTATTGGTGTATTTGGAAAGGTTGGATGGATTCATACTTCTATGCCCAGCCTCAAACATTAATTGTAGAACGAATACCAATTCTCCCAGGTATGACAATGTCCCTATTCGGGAGACAATTGGTTATTCCATTGTACTTCTTAGGTCATCAATTTTAAAATTATGGAGTAGATTAACTCAATCAAATCCTCATGAATATTCGGATGAAATGGGATCCCATGAAAATATGCTGAAAAAGCTGTACAAAGTATCCAATGTCTTACAAGTGGAACCCAAAACAAAAACAACCAAAAATGAAGAGACTCGAGAGATGGAAGTCCAAAAGGATTTAACTATAGACATTGCAAAAATTTCAGAAAACAAAGAGAAAACTCATGAGTTGGAGATCCAAAAGGAAGTCACCACAGAAATTTCAGATCCTTCTGGTTACATCAGCCTGAGGACTCCAGAATGGTTAAAGAACCATCAAAGAACAACACAAGAAGATCATGAGCTTGGAAAAAAGCAAACAAGGGAAGAAATATTTCTTAGCTTCCTAAAGAAAAGGCGACAACTTGCAGAAAGATTCCAAAAACTTAAACAAGAGCAAATAAAACTCGCCTCACACACAATGATTCAAGAATGGTGGAAGCCTGCACGACGACAAGCAGGTCAGAAAGTTAAGAAGTGGCCACAAGTCACACCCAAAGCAAAAATAACAGAAAAACAAGAGAAATCTCATGAGTTGGAGATCCAAAAGGAAGTGGCCCCAGAAATTTTAGAAGATTTGAAGATTAAGAGGTGGCCGATGGTTAATTTCAAAGAAAAAATAAGAGACAAAGAGAAAAATCAGGAGTTGGAGTTTCCAAAGAAAGGACCTACAGAAATTTCAGAAACTCTGAAGTTTAGGAGGTGGCCAAAGGTGACTCTCAAAGAACAAATGAGAAAAAACAAAGGGAACACTCCTGAGATGGAGATTCAAAAGGAAGAAATTTCAAAAGCTGTGAAGGTGAAGAGATGGCCAAAAACGAATCTCAAAGAAAAAATGAGATTGAGAAACAAAGAGAAAACTCATGACTTGGAGATTGAAAAGAAAGTGCCTACAGAAATTTCAGAAACAATGAAGGTTCAGAGGTGGCGGAAGGTGGCAGAAGGTTGGGGAACCCTCAAAGAAAAAATGAGAGAAAACAAAGAGGACACTGCTGAGTTGGAGATGCAAATGGACATACCTATAGAAATTTCAGAAGCTCTGAAGGTTAAGAAATGGCCAAAGGAGAATCTCAAAGGAAAAATAAGAGAAGACAATGAGAAAACTCATGAGTTGGAGATTCAAAAGGAAGTGCCTACAGAAATATCAGAAGCTGGGAAAGTTAAGAGGTGCCCGAAGGTGACTCCAAAAGAAAAAATAAGAGGAAACACAGGGAAAATTCATGATTTGGAGATTCAAAAGGAAGCCCCTAGAGAAATAACAGAAGCTGGGAAAGTTAAGAGGTGCCCGAAGATGACTCCCAAAGAAAAAATAAGAGGAAAGCAAGAGAAAACTCGTGATTTGGAGATTCAAAAGGAAGTGCATACAAAAATTTCAGAAACTCAAAAGATTAAGTGGTGGCCAAAAGTGAATTACATGGGAAAAATAAGATGGAACAAAGAGAAAACTCATGATTTGGAGATTCAAAAGAAAGTGCCTAAAGAAATTTCAGAAACTCGAAAGATTAAGTGGTGGTCAAAGGTGAATTACATGATAAAAATAAGAGGAGACAAAGAAAAAAATCATGAGTTGGAGATTCTGAATGAAGCACCTACACAAATTTCAGAAACTCTGAAAGTTAAGAGGTGCCGAAAAGTGACTCCCAAAGAAAGAATAAGAGGAAACATACAGGAAACTCATAATTTGGAGATTCAAAAGGAAATGCCTACAAAAAATTCAGAAACTCAAAAGATTAAGTGGTGGCCAAAGGTTAATCACATGGAAAAAACAAGACGAGACAAAGAGAAAAATCATGAGTTGGAGATTCTGAAGGATGCACCTAGAGAAATTTTAGAAGTTGTGAAAGTTAAGAGGTGCCCAAAGGTGACTCCCAAAGAAAAAGTGATAAAAAACAAAGAGAAAACTCATCAATTAGAGATACAGAGGGAAGCACCTGGAGAAATTTCAGAAGCTCTGAAGGCGATGGACTGGCCAAAAGTGACCCTCAAGGAAAAAACAAAACCAAACAAAGAGAAAACTCATGATTTGGAGATTCAAAAAGAACCACCTAGAGAAATTTCAGAAGCTTGGAAGGGTAAGAGATGGCCAAAGGTGACTCTCAAAGAGGAAATAGGAGAAAATAAACAGAAAACCCATGAGTGGAAAATTGAAAAAGAGGTGCCTACGAAAATTTCAGAAGCTGGGAAGGGTAGGAGATGGCTGAAGATGGCTCTTAAAAAGGAAATAAGAGAAGAAAAACAAAAAACCCACCTTAAGAGGTGGGCAAATGTGATTCACCTGGATAAAATAATAGAATATAAAGAGAACACCCATGAGATGGGGATTCAAAGGGAAGTGTCCACAGAAATATCTGAAGCTCATCAAATTAAGAGGAGGCTGAAGGGGACTCTCAAAGATAAAATAAGAGAAAAGAAAGAAAGAACTCATCAGTTGGAGATT
>BHEV01031519.1:0-18198 GCA_004319985.1 Emydocephalus ijimae | reverse complement strand
CCCTTTATTCAATGGAATAAAGTCTGTTAGCCTTTAGCCTGGCTCCGTCTTTATGTGCAACCGCCGCTCCACAACAAGAACAATAGGACTGCTGTCTCTATGTCTGACCCAATGGTAGGATTCAAATAATTTTACTACTGGTTCTTTGGATGTGGCTTGGTGGGCATGACATGGCTTGGTGGGTGCGGCTTCCATTCCCAACCCACTCCTGGGGGAAGATTACTTCAAAATCCCATTTCCTCCCCACCCCACTAACCTGATTTCCAGCTCCATTCTCCTGTGCAGGGCAACAATAGAAGACACAGCCGATCAACTGGGACTCCGAATGCATAGAATCGATGGGGGCAGGGGTAGTCAGAATACTCAAAATTTCTGCTACCAGTTCTCCAGAAGAGCTTCACCAACAACAGATAATTCCCTTTTGTGTTGTGATTTGGATGTTGTTATCACCTCTTCAGGACTTGTCAAGTCCTGAAGGGACTACCCTGTCAAGATTGGGATGAAGGGACTACCCTGTCAAGATTGGGATGAAAATAACAAAACAATTGCTGCCACTCACATTATATATTGCCTAAAAGGGGATAAATAGCATAAGGCAACTTTATGATTACTGATAAGATCTGAAAGCAAAAAATACATGAAATGTATTAGTCTGAGAAATATAATTCTACTATTTTTGATTAATCAGTATTTACTGCAGCCTTTCCCAATCTAGACATCTAGATAAATGGACTTCCAGAATTCTCAGAAATGGCCTATTGGCTAGTTAATTCCATCGCCTGAAGTTTACACATGAAGTTTACATTTGTTCAAAGTGTTTTAAATAATATTGCAGAATAAAATTTGATAAAATTAAGTAAAATAAATTAGATTAGTAGCTGAAAAAAGATTTTTCCAGGATTAAAATGACATCTTTCAGATATTAAAGGAGAGAAAAAAAATGGGAAGGATGAGGAAAGATCAAATAGGTTTTATCATTTCTAAAGCAAATATCTACAATACCTAAATCAATAAATGTACTGCTCCCAGTCTGGTTTCAATATCACAACTATACAATCGTGTCCTTCTTTAATTTACTGACTCCTACAATTGTTATGTTACAACCAGGAAATGTAATATAAACATTACTCTTCCTTTTAGTTGATAGTTCTTTTGTAATCTCCAGAAAGGTAGCCAAACTTTGCTCAATCACTATTGCTATTCATTGAAATTACTTTATTGATGTTTTATTCAGGTACATCTACTGAATTTGCACCTGAATTTAATTAAATCTATTTATCTGTCTCTATGTGTCATATTCACTTATTCATTCTTAATTCATTTTTAATTTTTTGCCTGAAAGTACAATTTTTATTTTTATTTATTTATTTAAATGGTTTACATAGCCATCTTTCTCACAGAATCAACAGTGATTCTTGGAACAAAAAGGGGAAGAAATTTTAGCAGAAATAAACCAAGTAAACCAATTATCTATTTAGTATTTTCAAATGATTATTGTGTATAAGCAGTAACAGGTAAAATTGAACATACATTCATATATACATATCTAATACTTGGAAAATGGGAATGAGTGACTTTGTAAATATAAAATGCAAATTAGGTTGGTTTCCATTAATATCAAATAAGCAATGTTTCACCCTTTCCTATTTGCAGGCAATTAGGAAAGAAGGAAAAGAAAAGAAGTCAGAAAGACGCAAGGTCAAATCCATTCTCTCATGACTTCAGAATAAGTAAGAGTCTTATTCATTATTTATATTGCAACCTGTCCATCATGATATGATTATCAGATTATGCTATGGTGGATCAGTTCCATAAATCTCCTTTCAAGCTGGTAAAAACAAACAGAGTCTACATAGATTTCTGTTACTACTTTATAAAACGTATTTTAATATATGAGCTCATTGTTATGCACTTATTGTGCCTCTCAAATACAAAGAGCAAAATCCAAGGAGATATTTCCTAGCTAATAACTTCTGGTAGGCCAAGTGTCTGTCTCATTTAGAGAAGATATTTTTTGGATGCAAACATTTTTTTCTTAACTCCAAATACAGTGAAATAAAAAGCTTCTCTAGCTCCGGTTTCCCCCACAGTAATAACACACAAAATACAAGATGTTTGTAACAGGCCCCTGTGGGGCTCATGGATTTTGAAACCGTGCTTTGAAGATGAATCCCAGTTTTGGAAAGACTGAAATCCAACAGAAATGTTGCATTACTTTATTCTACATTTTAACTTGTTCCGTTTTTGGTAAACCTCCACAATGTTAAGTTTGCAAGAGGTAAATGTTGCCAAGATAGAGATGATATTTATTTCACTCCAGTTGGAATTAAGAAAAAATGTTTGCATCCAAAAAATTTCTTCCATAAATGAGACAGACACTATTGCTCCAACTGCTGGCTCCCTATAGCAATACAAAGCATGAGGTAACACTCATTAAAGGCCTCCATTGGGGACAACCCTAATTGCCAGATTTACATTTTGTAGGCAATGCATACTTAGACTAATAATTCTACTTTGAGGTGCTTTGCTAGCCAGAAAAGAAAAAAGCATATTCTATTATCCTCAGGCCTTCAAGAGGTGACGAGAGCAGGCCCAGAAGAGATCCTAAGGAAAGTCAAGCTTTCATATAATTGGCATCTATCCCACGACTTGATGTTTGACTCTATCAGTTCCCAAGAAGGCAATAGGATTCCCAAAGGATTCCTCAACCTTTTATCCTTCTTCTGTGTTAGCAACCAACCAATCATCTAATCGTTAAAACAATTGTCCCTTTGCTGATTGAAGTGGGACTGGGAAATTCTAGCTTTCAGTTCCAAGTCTTATTACAGTGAAACATAAAAAGCCATAGTACTTAAAAAAAAACCTTATCCATGATCATTGTGTCTATCTTGATCGCTTTCTCTATCTCTTTCTACAGTATTTCTATTATTGATTGATCAATCCATCTTTTTTCCTTCCTTCCTTCCTTCCTTCCTTCCTTCCTTCCTTCCTTCCTTCCTTCCTTCCTTCCTTCCTTCCTTCCTTCTTTCTTTCTTTCTTTCTTTCTTTCTTTCTTTCTTTCTTTCTTTCTTTCTTTCTTTCTTTCTTTCTTTCTTTTTTTCCTTTCTTCTTAACTCTATCACTCTATCCCCTTTTTCTAGACCTCTATCTATAGTGGTGCCACTTAATTACTCAATTCCACAATAGAAATAAGTTCACAAAGCAGCAGTGTAACGTGGGACACCCTAAGGGCCCCAAGAACTGCCCTTATAGCTGCATTCTGCACAATCTGAAGCTTGCAGATGATCTTCAATGGTAGCCCTATATAGAGTCCATTGCAGTAGTCCATGCAGGAGCAAGATTTAAGTGATTGAATCCAGGAAATAGTGCAATTGGCACACAATATGAACTTGTGCAAAAATTCTCCTAGCCACAATTGCCCGGTGCTCATTGAGCAGGAGTCACGAGTCCAGGAGAAACCCTGGATTGCACACTGTGTCTGTCTGGAATAGTGCAAGGTGTTAAAGTCCTGTAGCTGGAAGCACCATCTACCCAAAGCCACTCAGGCTTATCAGGGTTCAGCTGAAGTCTGTTGTCTCCCATCCAGATACCAGCATCTTCCAGGCACTCTGAAAGTGCAGCAACAGCATTTGGGTCACCCAGAATGAAACTGTATTAATGCTATATTGGCTTGTTTCCAATTCTGGCATTTTTTTTCCTGGGAGATAGAGTTTATTGTGTTTTGTAAAGACTGTAAATGTCCATCCTCCAGACATTTATAATAAGAACTTGATAATTCAACTGGTCAAGGTACCTTTCCTTATTTGTTTGTTTATTTATTTATTTATCAAATTTATGGGGCCTCCCATCTCACAAACAAGCAACTCTAAGAAGGACCAGGGGAGACATGATAGCAGTCTTCCAATATTTGAAGGGCTGCCACAGGGAGGAAGGGGTCAAGCTATTTTCTAAAGTGCCTGTAGGCCAGACAAGGAATAATGGATGGAAACTGAACAAGGAGAGATTTAACCTGGAAATAAGGAGAAACTTTCTGACAATGAGAACTATCAACCAATGGAACAGCTTGCCCTTGGAAGTTGTAGGAGCACCATCACTTGAGACTTTCAAGGAGAGATTGGACTGCCATTTGTCAGAAATGGTGTAGGGTCTCCCACTTGGGCAGGGGATTGGACTAGATGACCTATAAGGTCCCTTCCAACTCTGATTATCTGTTATCTGTTAGGCGGCATACAACAAGGCTAAAAAACTGTAGTTAACGAATAGCAAACAATTAGGACTGGTTTTAAAAAAATAAAATTGTAAAATACCAATCTAAATGAGAAAAAATATTAGGTGAAGAGATGTTAATAATAGTGTAGCTACCTTAATAATTCATTGGTCATGCGAGTCCCCGATCTGATTGCACAACCAAGTTAATTATCTGATGCTTCACCACTTGTCTTAAATGATTTTAAAGCAGTTGATATACTAGGAAAACAAGAGCACAAAAGATCTTTTCCCCCTTTTGTTTCTTCTGGATGAATGTGCAATAACAATGTCTTACCAAGTGATAGATTCTTCTGCAGTTTAATGCACACATGGCCCCTAAGTCAGGCATGATAGAATTTCATAAAACAAGCCCACTGAAAACCAGGGATGCACACTATGTTTCTTTCTGTGATTTGCCCTTGCCCACAGCACAAACACCTATTATGTGTTTATGCTGTATATCCCAATTGGAGTTAGCTGAAACAATTCCATCTGCTTGTAATGAACCCCTTTTGTTTGTAGGCTGATTTGGGATTACTTTGTCTCAGCAATAATTAACTAAGCCTGGGATTGAATAAATAGAATCCATTTGGATCCAAAGCTTGCCTGGAAGTGCATTGTTTGCTAAGTTAGACAAATATATTTTCTTAAGTGGTATTGCCAGTGTTTAAAAATCTAAAAGTAAATGGAGGACACAACAGTAAAATGCACATTTTTAGACCTTTTTTCCTCTCAATGTTATTATTTTTATAAATAACTCAAGGCAGTGGACATACCGAATACTCCTTCTTCCTCCTATTTTGCCACAACAAACCTTGTGAAGGGAGTTGAGCTGAGAGAGGTAACTAGCCTGAGGTCACCCAGCTGCCTTTCATGCCTCAAGTGGGACTAGAATGCACAGTCTCCTAGTTTCTAGTCTGGTGTCTTAATCACTAGGCCAAAATGTTCATTTTCCAAGCAGGGGACATCTAGTTCAATCCCATCCCCCTACACCTATTTCACAATGTAATGCTTTATAAAGCATGGGTCGGCCACCACTCATTCTTAAGCTACAAACAACAGCCTCTACAAACCTTCAAGATTGCATTATTAGCATTAAAGGACAAAGTTGGTTATATTAGTTTCAAGAAAAAAGGATAATATTAGAGTGAGAATGAGGTTTCAATGTTTTGAGGCAAAATCTTCCATCAATACCCATCAACTTTCCTCAAAGTCCTCCAAATCAAATTTTAACCAGCCTTTAGTTTCTCCAATAGTCCAATGTGGATGTAATGTTGCCAGTATCTCCTGCAGTTTTCGAACAGTGCTGGCCTCTGAGCCTGGCCAGGGCCAGATGTTTGTTATGCAAAACTTACAAAAGAGACAGCTGAAGAAAAGGAATAATGGGGCTATCAAAGTCACCCAAGAAGACAAGCTGCATCAGATCTTCTTTCAGGAGAATTTCAAATCTATTGCTAACCTGCTGAATGTGTGTAGATAATTTTGAAATCCTTCAGTGCTCTTGAGAATTTTAAATCTGTTGTGAATGAATAAATGTACAGNCATCGAGTTTGAGCTGTCACACCATGTAAATAAAGAGTTTGAAGTTCACCGTTTCACCGGCTCGTCTCCATTATTCGCACCCATGCTCCAAACTTAACACTGGCAACGAGGATGGGATTTGGAGACGTCAGAGCTGACTGAACAACGAAGAAGATAACTGAGCACGTGGCTGAAAATGTACAATGGCGGAACCATGTCCGGCGGCGTCATACCACCCGCTCCGTTCGACCCAGCACAAGAAGACTGGGAGTCCTACATGGATCGTTTCCAAATGTTCTTGGAAACCAATAATTTGAAGGATGCCACGACTGGGAAGAAATGGGTGGTATTCCTAACGCATTGCGGGCCGACCACATTCAAGATGGCCAAGGCCCTAGCAAAACCGGCTGAATTGAAGGCTACGGACTGGGATGTCCTCGAACCCCTACTGAGGGCCCACTATGCACCGACCATACCAACGCTCGTAAGGCGGCACGAGTTCTACCAAAGAAACCAGCAGAAAGGAGAGAGCATTGCCGATTTTGTCGCGGACCTCCGAAACCTAGGAGGCCTTTGCGGGTTCGCCGACCTGGAAGAGGCTTTGAAAGACCAAATAGTTCTGGGATTAGATGCGCTAAACGTGCAGAGTAAGCTGATGGTGAAAGGCGACATCAGCCTTGCCGATGCCATCGCTGATGCTACTGCAGCAGAAGCAACCAGGAAGTTGGCTCCCAACTGCGCCGCAACCGCGCTCCGGTACACCAACTGACAGGCGACATTTCACCCAAGTCAGAAAGACAGCTTTTGACGGCCCACCACGAAGACCTCTCTTCGTCGTCAGACAGCAACGAAGAAGAGGTCCATCGACTGTGGTCCGATCAGGACCATTACCCGAAGTCCCAACTCCCATGCGCTGGCTGTGGGGCCAACCATTCCAGGTCTGAATGCAAATTCCGCGACATGCTCTGCCATGAGTGCGGGAAATGAGACCACATCGGACGGGTCTGTAGAAGCTTCCTAGGACCCAGCCAGACCTCGAAGGGGGCTAACTATCGCCAATCGACAGGAAACCATCCTGTAAGGTGAGAACCAGTAAACCACTCCTACAGAAACCGAACCTTAAATCGCCCCACGAAGCGAGAAGAGGCTCACCAAACTATCACTATCAGTCACGCCTCTTCCTTGGATGCCAAGAAAATCCGAATTAAAGTGGCCATCGAAAATCAGCCCTGCCAAATGGAAGTCGACTCGGGATCGTCTCTCTCGATGGTTTCCTGGAAGACCCTGAAGCAACTCATCCCTACTATCCGGCGCCAAGACCTCCGTTTCCAAAGACTCATACTTAAAGACTATCAGGGAAATAGGATTCCAGTTGTAGGATCCAGTCGAGTCAGGGTCTCGTTCAAAAACCGCACAGCGTACTTACCCCTGACTGTGATCGACAAGGACCGGCCTAGCCTGTTAGGTCTCCAAAAGTTCACTCCACTTGGCATTGAAGTGGCAGGCATTAACCAAATCGGCGGCAGTGACTGGGAGGAGGACCTCAACCATGAATTCAGGGACATCTTCGCAGAAAAGCTAGGTGAGTAAAAGGGACCCCGATATCATTTAACCTTAATCCAAAAATAGCTCCCATCTGCCTTAAGCCTCGTCGAGTTCCATTTGTCCTAAAACCGAAAATCGACGAACAGCTTGATAAGTTAATATCCCAGGGAGTGTTAGAGCCAACTGATCACTCTCCCTGGGAGACCCCAATCGTGACACCCATTAAGCCGGATGGTTCGATTAGCATTTGTGGGGACTATCGAGCCACCCTGAACCATGCCCTGCAGCAAAACGCATATCCGGTGCCGGTGGTTCAGCACCTCCTCCATTCCCTGAGGGGCAGAAAAGTCTTCGCTAAACTAGACTTAGCTCAGGCATATCAGCAACTGCCGGTTGATGAAAAAACGGCACAGGCACAGACGATTGTTATGTACCGAGGTGCCTTTAAATGTACACGGCTCCAGTTCGGAGTGAGTGTAGCCCCGCGGATCTTTCAGAGCCTGATGGAAAGACTATTACAAGGGATTAAAGGCGTTGTCCCCTACTTTGACGATGTGTTAATCGCTGCCCCTACTTCAAAAATTTTATGGGATTGTTTAAAATTGGTTCTCCAGAAATTCAAAGACGCGGGTGTTAAAGTGAAGAAAAATAACTGTAAGCTGTGTACAGATCGTGTCGAATTTTTAGGGTATTTAATTGACAGTCAGGGCATTCACCCTACCGATAGCAAATTGAGAACAATAAAAAATGCTCCCAGACCCCAGAATAAGGCCGACCTCCAGGCTTTTCTAGGCCTTATCAATTTTTATAACGTATTCCTGCCGCACAAAGCGACTGTTGCTGAACCTTTACATCGTTTACTGGACAAAAAAGCAATATGGGTATGGGGTCATAGAGAAGAGCAGGCGTTCCGTAATGTGAAAAAACTACTGATTTTGGACGCTGTACTAATGCAGTACAATGAGACCTTGCCATTAACTATCACATGTGATGCATCACCATTCGGAGTGGGCGCCATTTTGAGCCACGTATTGCCCAACGGTAACGAAGCCCCTGTTGCCTATTTTTCAAAGACACTTTCAAAAACTGAGAGAAATTATAGCCAGATTGATAAAGAAGCCCTTGCAATTGTGTCTGCTGTCAAAAGATTTCATGAGTACGTGGACAGCCAGGCTTTTACTATAGTAACTGACCACAAACCTTTGCTGGGAATAATAGCGGGAGATAAGCCAACCTCTTATACATTATCTCCCAGAATGATTTGCTGGTCAGAATTCTTGGCTGCTTATAATTATCGGCTGCAATACCGCCCAGGGAAAGTCATTCCCCACGCCGACGCATTGAGCCGAGCACCGCTTCCAGAGACTATCCGCTTCCCCACGCCTACAGTGACAACGTTGCAGATCGAGGCACTTCGTACACCGCCATTAACCGCCCGTGATATCGCAAGAGAAACAAAACGTGACCCCGCCTTTGCACGAGTCCTCAGTTGGGTGGAACGCAGATGGCCATTGGACCAAGTACCAGATGACTTCGCACCATTCAAAACTCGACAAACAGAGTTGTTTTCTCAAAAGGGCTGCATCATCTGGGGCGATAGAGTCGTTATCCCAGAGCGACTCCAACAAGCAGTACTGAGAACCTTGCACGATGGCCACCCCGGCATCGTGCGCATGAAAGCCCTCGCACGAAGCGATGCATGGTGGCCAGGCATCGACAAGCAAATCGAGACTTGGGTCAAAGCTTGTCATAGATGCCAGGAAGTAAGCAACGCCCCACCAAAGGCGATCCCAACCGAGTGGGAAACACCGCGGGGACCCTGGTCCCATATCCATCTGGACTTTGCTGGGCCGACCAAAGGCCACACCTTCTTGTTAACCATGGACGCCTACTCGAACTGGCTCGAAATCCACCGAATGAGGAACACAACAACCGAAGCGGTCATTAAGAAACTGGAGAGACTGTTTGCAATCCACGGATTACCGGACGTTCTGGTATCCGAAAACGGGCCTCAATTTACCGCGCTGTCCTTTGAACAGCACCTGGTGGACCGCGGCCAACGGAAGGGCCGAGCGCATGGTACGATTCATCAAGAAAATGCTTCAAAAAGTGGACTATGACAACATCGAAGAAAAGATAAACCGGATCCTCTTTTTACAACATATCACTCCACACAGCGTCACCAACAAAACACCCACTGAGTTGTTAATGGGACGAAAGCTCCGCTCCCACCTTGACCGGTTACACCCAGCATACGAACCAGAGAAACCACACGGATCCAGTGGCCGATGCCGTACCTTCCAGATAGGTGACTTAGTATTTGCTAAAAACTTATCGGGCGACCCATTGTGGGTCGAAGCAATGGTAGTCCGTGTAACCGGCCCGAGATCATACCTTGTGCAATGCCGTGATGATAAGTTATGGAAGCGCCATATCAATCAACTACGATCAAGGTTGCAGTCAGGGATCTCTGAGTCCCCGGATGACCAAACTGAGGGGGGGGGGGAGATACAGAGGAAGATGAACTTCAATTTGCAGAAAACCTTTTTGAAGGGAACGATAGCGGAACGGAAACATGAGAAGAGGAATCAGGGATGGGAATAGGCTCACCTCATGGTGATACCGAAGATGTTGGTGACAACAAAAACTTGAATTCAGAGCCAGAGACACCCATTTTGCCAAACAACGCCCTACCTCAACAAGAGTGCAGCCAAATACCGGGTGCACAACGAAAATCAAATAGACTAACAAAACAACCATCCTACCTCAAGGACTATGTAACCGCACCCCGTAAATGGAACCTGGGGGGAAGGGGTGTTGTGAATGAATAAATGTATAATAAAGTTATCTAGAGCTTGAAGTCAAGTGCAGGGTTCTGGCCCTGCACTTCTGATTGGCTGTTAAATGGTGAGATCAGATTGGTCCATTCAGGAGAATCTGATTGGCCATTAACGAGCCGTTCTCATTGGTCAACGGAGCCAGCACTCCCAGGTTTTCATTGGTTGAATAGTTAATAAGTTGCCTATATAAGGAAGGCTGTAGCAGCCATCCAGTTTGAGCTGTCACACCATGTAAATAAAGAGTTTGAAGTTCACCGTTTCACTGGCTCGTCTCCATTATTCGCACCCATGCTCCAAACTTAACAAAATCTGTGTACCAAGCTTAAAAAGGGGGTGGGTGCGAGGGGTGCTGATCAATAGAAATGCTTTTTCTGCCTCTTATTGCAATGCACGTAAAGGGAGAGTTTTAGGGAGCTATGGCATTTACAAAGGATTTCCCAGAAAAGTCAGCCTGTGAAATCTTACAGAGCATAGGAGGCAGAGTATTCTCCTTCCAAGTGACTGAAAGACATATGATGCAATATTAAGTGTCTGAGGGTGCAGATAACTAACGATCTGAAGTGGTCTCTCCACATGTCATCCTTAGTGAAGTGTGCAAACCAGTGTCTGTATTTCCCGCGTCAGATGAGGAGAGCACATCTTTCTCCTTCTATCCTGGCCACTTTTTACAGAGACAAGATTGAAAGTGTTTTAACAAATTGCATCACTGTTTTGTTTGGTGGCTACAGTGCCTCAGAAAGAAAGTCCTTATAGAGAGTGGTGAGGACAGCTGAGAAGATTATAGGAAGTGAGTTTTCTGTTATTCAGGATACTGCTTATAAGTGCTATGTGCTTAGAGCTCGAAGCATTGTTAGAGACCCCACACACTCACTTCATGGTCTGTTTCTGTTGCACCCCTCTGAGAGAAAGTTTCAAAGTATTTCTAGCAGGACTACCAGATTCTGTAACAGCTTTGTTCCCCATGCCATCCGATTGGTAAACTTCCAATATTCGTTTTTCTTGCCATGTACATGTATACATCTGAACTGGATTGTGTTGTTTCTCCATGTCATATAATATATTTGGATATATGCATAATTTTGTATTGATTAGTTTATTTTGTCATATTTATATAGTTTATTGAGGTAGAGACCTTTTGAGAGCTGTATGCAACAAAATTTCATTTTAATATATGCCAATTAGTGTACTTCCAAAGTGACAATAAAGGTATTCTAAGTCATTTACAGTTTCTGAAAGTGCACCATTACAACAGCCTTTTAAAACTTTTTCCTTCTTCACTTCAGGTCTCTGATGACTAGCTATACTGCCCTTTTATAGACTTTTCAGATGGAACAGTTCCTTGCACCTTTCATAGTCTGGGCAGGTGGCAAGTTTCTTTGTCATTGGATTCTGCCCCTGCTTCTGCTTGTTAAGGCCTAGATTTGGTTGTTAAGCTCTGTGAAAATTCACAGAAAAAAGATCAGTGGCTGGAAAGTCGCATTCCTCACACAATGTGTTTAATAATGTGAGAACAGAAAAGTCTGAACCATGTGAATAAGATTTAAATGTTGGGGATCTAGTCATTTAATATACAATAGACCTCATAGTTAGCCAGGTTCATTAGGAAGCTGATGCTTATTTGTAGCACCTCAGATATTGTAATGTATTCATACATTTTTTTGTTTTACTATTTACCCCATTTTGAGTTTTGATAAATATAATTTTCCTATAGTCCATCATAAATCAGATAAATGAAGACATTAAAAACAAAGAGGCTTTCAAATCAAGCTCAACATCTGGCACGGGCATCCATGTAATTTAAACAACATGCCTATTCCTTCTTCTCTTTGTATGTTATGGCTGGAGAAGAAAATCATTTGGCTTACATTTGAATACAAATGTAGCTGATTTTGCATTTTGACTGAAACCCAAACTAAAACTCTATTGTTCCTTGAAATCTACGCTTGTCAAATATCACTAAGCTGCTTGTTATACATCACCAGTCCAATTGGACTCTAGACTGTTCCCGTTCAGTTGTCTTCATTTGAGTCTTTGAAGGAGATTTCTTATGAGTTAATTTTATGGGCTAATAATCAAAAGAATGTTTATTGAACTAAAATAATAGCATGACCTTGGCCCTTCTGCTGGAGAGTGACATTTAATAGCATTATAGCATTTAAGGTCTATTCTCACACTAAAGAAGGACCTTCCAACATCACACCATCTCTTTTAAAAACTGAAGATACTGCTAATAATTGTCCTTGAAATTCCCTTTCACTTTTACCAAGACAACAGGTAATATATCTCTTCTTCCTAAAGTCATCCTAATAATTCTGTAGATAGCAGGATACTTGTATGTGATAAATTTATCTTTTTCCAATAGAAGACAATAGCTGTAGCTTTCATTGTTCAGTTGAACAGTGGATTTTTTGTTTGTTTGCATGCAGGTGTTTCATTCCCTAACTAGGTAACATCAGCAGCGTAAGTGCTCCTTGGTGAAGGTTTACTTGCATGCAAATTTCTCCTATTTGAATCATTTCTGAAGTGTCTAACATCTATTTATAGTTATAATAGAAGAGAATATCTGTAGCTCAGGGTTGAACTATGGAGTTCTTAATATTCTTGAACTTGTTTGGTGGTTGCTTGCAGATGTTTCATTAACCACCTAGGTAATATTATCAGTGCAAAGATATTACCTAGTTGGGTAATGAAATATCTGCAAGCAAACAACTAAGTTCAGAGAATATCTATTTTTTACTGAATGTATTCTTTGCCTCTCTATTGATACAAATTCTGGAAGCAGTTACAACAATGAATACAGAATATAAAGCTAATGATAAATCTTATTCAATTAAAATTAGAAGCAAATTTTAAAATATCAAATATATGTACAGTTATTTAAAATTTGTCTTGTGCTAAGAGACTTCCTTGGCCTTTTTTTTTGTTTATTTAAGTTTTTATTGGTTTTTAAAAACAAACATAAACAAACAAAACATAAAAACATCAAGCCATCTTCCATATGTATACATACAGTGTGCCGGTTGGTTTACAAATTGTTTTGTGCTTCCATTTCGTTGTCTTCAATTACAATTACATTGCATATAATCTCGTATTTTTAATCAAAATCAATCACTTGACTATACTTTTATTCATTCATGTTTTACAAGATAATCATAATTTACTTAGTTTTTTTTATAACAGTTCATATTATCACCCCAAATCTATCCTAAAATCATTTTGTAGATATAATAAGAAAGAAGTACATCTTTATATATTTATCATTTTCTAAAAGTCTACATATTTCATTACTATATTTTATTGTCCAACCATTGATAGAATAGATCCCAAATTTTATAAAATTGTTTATCCTCATGTTCTCTAATTTCAAATGTCAATCTTCTCATTTCAGCACATTTCAAGATTTTCTTAATGATTTACTCCTGTGATGGTGTTTTCTCATTTTTCCAGTTTTTGGCAAATACAATCCTAGCCGCTGTTAATACATTTACAATCAGATATTTCAAGTCTTTACTATATATTTCAGGTAAAATTCCCAATAAAAATATCCCTGGTTTCAAGTCTATAAGTGTTTTTGTCATTTTTTCCAACCACATGTGGATTTTAGTCCAGTATTTTTTAGCATTCACACAAGTCCACCACATATGGTAATATGAGCCAGGTGTCTGATGACATTTCCAACATTTTTCGGATTTATTCTTGAACATTCTTGCTATTCTTGTTGGGGGGAAATGCCACCTGTAAAACATCTTACACAAATTTTCTTTATATGCTGTTGACATTGTCATTTTATAATTTTGAGACCACAATTTTTGTCATTTCTCTAAATCAATCCCATATCCAAAATTCTTCCCCCAAGCAATCATAGTTTCTTGAACTTGTTGTTCTTCTAATTTAATTTCTAATAAATATCCATACAATTTTTTAATCACCTTTTCATCAGTACCTGTAAATATTTTATCTAAATCAGTCAATTTATCAAAGAAGCCTTTCATTTTAGAATCTTTATCATACTGTAAATGTATTTACCCATGTGAAAATCAATTCATCTTTATACCGTGTTCCTCTAGTTTTTGTATCGATTTGAGTTCACCCTTTTCATTCAATATTTCACCATATCGAATTGTTTGTTCCTTTTTGTATATTAGAGGCTAAGAAAATGCTTCAATAGTCGATAGCCAGACTGGAATTTTCAAATAACATTGTCTTTTAATCTTCTCCCAGTTTAACCACAGAGCCTCCCGTATATAATGTCTTCTAAAATACCCCTGTGTTCCTTTATACCATAAAAAAGCATGCCACCTCAACAACAAATCATGCCCTTCTAATGTCAACAATCTAGTATTTCTTAGTGTTATCCATTCCTTAACCCACATCATATTTGTAGCTTGATAATACAACTCCCAATTAGGCAAACCAAATCCTCCTCTAATTCTAGCATCTTGCAAAAGTTTTAACTTTATTCTCGCTTTCTTACCTTGCCATATATATTTCAACACAATTTTATTTAAATCTTCAAAGTAATCTTTTCCAAGCCTAATTGGAATTGTTTGAAACAAATATAAAATTCTGGGTAATATATTCATCTTGATTGTTGATATTCTCCCTATTAATGACAGTTGTAAATTTTCCCATTTCGCCAGATCTAGCGCTATATGCTGTTTCAGTTTCATATAATTATTTTCTTTTAGTGTACTACATCTTGCTGTCAAATATATCCCCAAGTACTTGATCTTATTCGTGACCTGAATTTTCAATAGGTCTGCCAGTTCTTCCTTTTGTCTTAATAGCATATTCTTTGTCAAGATCTTTGTCTTATCTTTATTTATTTTCAAACCAGCCACCTTTCCATATGTCTCTATCTTTTCTATCAATTTTGGTGCTGTTTCTAGAGGGTCTTCTTAGATGAAAACCAGATCATCTGCAAATGCTTGCAGCTTAAATTCTTCCTCTTTGATTTTTATGCCTTTTATATTCCTTTCATCTCTATTATGTCTGTTTAGCACTCCCAAAGTTAACACAAACAACAAAGGTGATAGTGGACACCGTTGTCTTGTTCCTTTTCTTATATTGATAGAGTCTGTCAATTCTCCCTCTATCATTACCTTTGCCATTTGCTTATAGTACATAGCTTCTATTGCTTGAATAAATTTTCTAGCAAAGCCCATCTGTTCCAGCAGTAATAACATGAATCGCCAATTCACATTATCAAATGCCTTCTGTGCATCTAGAAATATCAGAGCCATTTGTTTTTCAGGATGTGCCTCGTAGTATTCCAAGATGTCCAAGATTACTCTCATATTATCTTTAATTTGTCTCTTTGGCAGAAATCCATTTTGATCAGGATGAATAAAATTATTTAGATTTTTTTAAGTCTTTCTGCCAGTATTGAAACAAAGATTTTATAATCTGCATTTAGTAGAGAAATAGGTCTATAGTTCTTAATTTGTAATGGATTGGCCTCCTCTTTTGGAATAAGTGTAATAAAGGCTTCTGGCAATGATTTAAGTATCTTCTTCTTTAACATAACTTCATTCATAACTTCTAGCAATGGAAGATTCAACGTTTCTTGTAATGTTTTGGAAAATTCTGCTGGAAGTCCATCTGGGCCTGGTGCCTTTCCATTATTTTGCTTCTTGAGTGCTTCAGTTAACTCCATCATCGTTATGTTGCTTTCTAACATTGTTTCAATCTCTTTAGGTATCTCAGGTAAATTAGCATTCTGTAAGTACTGTTTAACTCTTTCCTCATCAATATTCTCTTTCATATATAATTTCCCATAGAAGTCTCGAATGATTTCCTTCTTCTCTTTACTACCATCGCAAACTTGGCCTTGGTCATTTGTTAATTGCAATATTTTCCTTGATTCTTTCTCCTTTCTCAATTTGTATGCTAACCATCTACCTGGTTTGTTTGCGTCTTCAAAGTAGTTCTGTTTAGTACCTCTAATTTTCTGTGCTAATTCTTCTTTTTCTATTTGACCCATTTTATGTTTAACTATATCCATTTTTAGCTTGATGTCCTTTTCTGTATTTTCTGTAGCTCTTTTTCAAGTCTTTTATACTCATCCTCTAGGGCTTTAGAGGCTAATCTTTTCATTGTATTTCTTTTCCTTGTATAGTCTATTATCAAGCCTCTAATATATGCCTTCATTGTATCCCATACATTCTGAATTGATGTATCTTCTTTTTTGTTTTCTCTAAAGAAAAAAGCCGATTCTTTCTCCATCCACTGTGTGAAGTCTTTTTCCTTTAAAATAGTATTATTTAATGTCCATCCAGATCTTCTTCTTTGTCCTTTCCATAAGATAAGATAAATTTATTGTCATTGTACTCAGAACCTGAGAACAACGAAATAAGGTGCTCTTTCACAACATACAACTGAACAACACCCCCCAAAAAACATATACAAATAACAATGTAAAACAAATTAAAACAAATAACAGTTAAAAAACTATACAACTGGGATATATATATGTTAAGACCACCAGATTCATAACTCTGCATTTAACCTGATCACAGCACTTGGATAAAAGCTATGTTTAAATCTACTTGTCCTGACTTTCAGCACTCTGTATCATCTTTCTGATGGTAGGATCTCAAACAACGAGTGGCCTGGATGTGAAAGGTCTCTCAAGATCTTTTGTATTTTCCTTCTACATCCCATGTTATACAAATCCTCCAATGAGGGAAGAGAACATCCGCTGATCTTTTGTGCCCTTTTTATCACTCTTTGGAGTGCCCTTTTCTCTGCCTCTGTACAACTCCTAAAGCACACACAGAGGCAATAAGATAAAATGCTCTCTATAGAGCTTCGATAAAAGGCAACCAACAGACTCTCTGGCAATTGTTGTGATCTTAGAAGTCTTAAAAAATACAGTCGTTGATGAGCCTTTTTTTCTAGGGCTAAATTATTTGCCCCCCATGTTAGATCTTGTTTCAGGGTGATACCTAGAAACTTACATTCTGCCACCTGTTCTACCAAAACATCATCGATGTACAACAGTTGGATATCTGAACTGCTCTTCCTGTAATCCACTATGAATTCCTTCGTCTTATTTATATTAAAAATAAGATTGTTTACTTTGCACCAGAGGGACAACTGATGAACTTCATCCCTGTATGCAGACTCATCATTATCAGAAATGAGCCTAACCAAAGTTGTATCATCTGCAAACTTAATGATCTTATAACTCAGATGAATAGAAGTACAATAGAGGATCTTCTTCTTTGTCTTTTCCATTTAATTGTCATTGGATTGTGATCTGCCCAAGTACTTGTTTCAATATTTATTTCTTGAATATTAGTTATTAATTCTGTTGACATCCATATCATATCTATTCTGGACCATGAAGAGTGTCTATTTGAATAGAAGGTGTATTGTTTAGTTTTAGCATTTCTTTGTCTCCATGTATCCTTTAAGTTTATTTCATCTACCATTTTAAAAAAAGATTTAGGGAGAGTCTTTCTGTTTTGCTTTATTGTTTTCTGTGCTGTATAGTCCAATTTATTGTCTACAATTCCATTAAAATCTCCCATCATAACTATATTAGCATAGTCCAGTTCAATTATTTTCATATGCAATTTTTTGTAGAATTCTTCTTGTTTGTCATTCAGGGCATAGATTGCAATCAGGAGTGTTTTCATATTATTGTCCTTTATTTCCACCATTAGTATTCTTCTGTCATCATCGATATAAATCAATTTTGCTGGGATGGTCTCTTTAATATATAAAACCACTCCTCTTTTCTTACATTGTGTCAAGAAAGCAAATATTTTCCCTAGTTTTAGCTGTATCAACAATTGTTCAAATTGTTTTTTAATATGTACTTCTTGTAGACAAATTATATCAAATTTTAATTTCTCTAATTTATGAAAGGTTTTCCTTTTTTTAACGGCTGAGTTAAGTCCATTTATATTAATTGTAATCAGTTTTTTTCTCTTCCATGGTTATATTTTGTAGTTATGTTTAGCAGCTCTCATAGATCTTGGTTCACGTTGTTCTTTGGCTTCCACCTTTCCACCTACTGCACCTTCTTCTTTTTCAA
>BHEV01031516.1:0-12360 GCA_004319985.1 Emydocephalus ijimae | reverse complement strand
AAAAGAAGCAAGTCAACGGCAGCTTGCTCTCTCTGGCTTAATGATCCCTAATTACTGGATGGATTCAAGACTGCGTTTTTTTTCCTTACTCGAACGGGAGAGAAAAAGAACTGTTGATTTATTTGTAAGTGAACTGACAANGTTATTTTTACTGTATGTTAACAAACATACAAGCTTATCTCACTCATTTATCTGTGTGCCTATCTGACTAACGCTGCACATTCTGTTTAGCTTGTCTCCTTAACCCTGGTTGGGGAACACAGGCTTAACAGTGTGACCATGGAGACGCTGCAACAATCATAAGGGTGAAAAATGAACCTACGTCAGTTTTTTCAGTGATGTTCTAACTTCGAACTAAATGAACTGTTTTTCCTCCCAAATTTTATTGATTTTTTTATAAATTACATTTCTTAGTACTTAATAAACATCGTATTGTCTCAGTATTTAATTTGCTTAACAATTCGGATTATATTCTTAATCTCCACCCTTTTTTCCCCCAACCACTGGTAAAATAGATTCCATATCTGATAGTATTCTGTGTCTTCTTTCTGCTTAATTTTCAGTGTCAATCTATCCATTTCTGCACAGTCTAGTATCTTCTTAATTATCTCTTCATTTCATTGTGTTTCTTCATTTTTCCAATATTGTGCAAATATAATCCTCACTGCTGTTACAACATGTAATATTAAATACATACTTTTCTTATCTAATTTTTCTGATATTATACCTAATAGAAACAGTTCAGGTTTAAAATCCACATGATTTCCTATCATCTTTTCTAACCACCTGTGCATCTTTGCCCATTTTTTTTTTTTTGGCACAAAGTTCAGGATTACCTGTTACTGGTTTAAAAGGGTTTCATGGTCACCAGTACTGAAAATTCCTGAGAGATCAAAGATGGATGCACCACTGCCATCCTGGCTCTGTCACATGTCATCTAACAAGCATGATCAAAGCTGTCTTCTGACCAGTGGTGGGATTCAATTTTTTTTACTACCGGTTCTGTGGGCATGGCTTGATGGGCATGGCAGGGGAGGGATACTGTAAAATTTCTATTCCCACCCCACTCCAGGGGAAGGATACTGCGAAATCTCCATTCCTACTAACCTGCTTTCCAGCTCTGTTCTCCTTCTCAGGGCAACAAAAGAAGACTCAGCTGATCAGCTGGGACTCGGGAGGCAGAGAATAGATCGGGGCAGGGCCAGTCAGAGGTAGTATTTGCTAGTTCTCAAGACTACTCAAAATTTCTGCTACTGGTTCTCCAGGACTGGCCAGAACTTGATGAATACCAACTCTGCTTCTGACCTGAAAACTAACTGAAACCGTTCTAGAGAAATCTATTTCATCAGAGTTTTCATGAGCTGCATACTGACTAGTTTTTGAACAATCTTCCCCCTAAAGGCTGGGGACAGATTAATAGTTATTGAAAACATTTGGATCCAAAGGCAACCTTTTTAGGGGTAGGGAGTCAGATGGGCATATCAATTCAATCAGTCAATCATCATCATGGCTGGGAGCACCACTCTTTCCATCTAAGAGGATGACGTTAATGTACTTTTGACTTGTTCATAATTGGTATCCACTTCTTATCTCCCAGTCATGTTTGGTTCTAAATTACAAAATCCATCCATGCTTGAGCTATTGAATATCTTGCCCTGACAGATTGTCTGTGTTATTAAAGAACTGAGTCATTTTTTAAAAAAAGTTGCAGTACTGGAAGCTTAATCAATAACAGGAAGCATGGAGACTCAACTGTGTTTTCTGGGTCTTTTTTTTTTTTTTGAAAAAAAAACTTTTATTGTTTTTGTAGACAAACAGACAAATACAACATAAAAACATCAAGCCATCTTCCACATATATACACACAGTGTGTCGGTTGGTTTACAAATTGTTTTGTGCATTCACTTCATAGTCATCACTTACAATTTCATTGTATATGTTCTTATATTGATAATCAAATATTACAAAATACATTAATATTGTTGTTGATCAATCATTTGACTATACTATTATTCATTCATGTTTTACAAAATAATCCATATATTACTTGATTTATTTTATGACAATTCATAATATCATCCCAAGTCTATCCTATAATTATATTGTAGTTATGATAAAAAATACATCTTTATATATTCCTCATATTCTAAAAATCTACATATTTCATTACCATGTTTTATTGTTTAACCATTGGTAAAATAAATCCCAAATCTTATAAAATTGTTTATCTTTTTGTTCTCTGATTTCAAATGTCAACACATTCCATTATTTTCTGAATAACTTCTTCCTGCATTGGTATTTTCTCATTTTTCCAGTTTTTAGCAAATACAATCCTAGCTGCTGTCAATACATTTACAATCAAATACTTCAATTCCTTACTGTATATTTCAGGTAAAATTCCCAATAAAAATATCTCTGGTTTCAAGTCTATGTGTTTTTTTGTCATTTTTTCCAACCATGTGTGGATTTTAGTCCAATATCTTTTAGCATCCGCACACGTCCACCACATATGGTAATGTGAGCCAGGTGTCTGATGACATTTCCAACATTTTTCAGATTTATTCTTGAATATTCTTGCTATTCTTGTTGGGGGGAAGTGCCACCTGTAAAACATCTAATACAAATTTTCTTTATATGCTGTTGACATTGTCATTTTATAATTTTGAGACTACAATTTTTGCCATTTCTCTATCAATCCCATATCCAAAATATTTTCCCCAAGCAATCATTGTTTCTTTGACTTGTTCTTCTTCTAGCTTCATTTCTAATAAATATCCATATAGTTTTTTAATCACCTTTTCATCAGTACCTGTCAAAATCTTATCTAAATCAGACAATTTATCATAGAAACCCTCTGTTTTAGAATCTTTATCATACCTTGAATGTATTTGCGCATATGAAAACCAATTCATCTTTATACCTTGTTCCTCTAGTTTTTGCATAGATTTAAGTTCACCCTTTTCATTCAAAATTTCACCATATCTAACTGTTTGTTCCTTTTTATATATTATAGGATAAGAAAAAGTTTCAATAGTCAATAGCCAGACTGGAATTTTCAAATAACATTGCCTTTTAGTCTTCTCCCAATTTAACCACAGAGCCTCCCATATATAATGTCTTCTAAAGTACCCCTGTGTTTTAGTTCCTTGGTACCATAGGAAGGCAAGCCACCCCAACAACAGATTATGTCCTTCTAATGTCAACAATCTAGTATTTCTTAATGTTATCCATTCCTTGACTCACATCAAATTTGTAATTTGGTAGTACAATTCCCAATTAGGCAAACCATATCCTCTTTTTATTCTAGTATCTTGCAAGAATTTTAGTTTTATTCTCACTTTCTTACCTTTCCATATATTTTTCAACACAATTTTATTTAAATCTTCAAAATAATCTTTTCCAAGCCTAATTGGAATTGTTTGGAAGAAATATAAAATTCTGGGTGATATATTCATCTTGATTGTTGATATTCTCCCTATTAATGATGTTGTGAATGAATAAATGTGTTAATAAAGTTATCAAGAGCTTGAAGTCAAGTGCAGGGTTCTGGCCCTGCACTTCTGATTGGCCATTAATGGCGACATCAGATTGGTCCGTTCAGGCGAATCTGATTGGCCATTAACGAGCCTCTCCCATTGGTTAACGGAGCTAGCGCTCCCTGGTTTTCATTGGTTGAATAGTTAATAAGTTGCCTATATAAGGAGAGCCGTTTCAGCCATTGAGCTGAGCTGTCACACTATGATAATAAAGAGTTTTGAAGTTCACCATTTCACCGGCTCGTCTCCATTCTTCGCGCCCATGCTCCAAACTTAACACTGGTGACGAGGATGGGATGTGGAGACGTCGGAGCTGACTGAACTACGAATCATTGATTACTGAGCACATGGCTGAAACACACAACGGCAGAACCATGTCTGGTGGCGTCATACCACCCGCTCCATTCCACCCAGCGCAAGAAGACTGGGACTCCTATATGGATCATTTCCAAATGTTCTTGGAAACCAACAATTTGAAGGATGCCACTACCGGGAAGAAACGGGCGGTATTCCTAATGCATTGCGGGCCGACCGTATTCAAGTTGGCCAAGGCACTAGCGAAACCGTCAGAAGTAAAGTCTATGGACTGGGACGTCCTCGAACCCCTACTGAGAGCCCACTATGCACCGATCGTGCCAACACTCGTTAGACGGCATGAATTTTACCAGAGAAGTCAACAGAAGGGTGAAAGTGTTGCTGATTTCATAGCTGATCTCCGGAATCTGGGAGGCCTATGTGGGTTTGCCGACCTTGAAGAAGCCCTGAGAGACCGAGTAATTCTGGGATTAGAGTCACCGCACACGCAGAGTAAGCTGATGGCGAAAGGTGACATCAGTCTTAAAGATGCCATCACTGAAGCTACTGCAGCAGAAGCGACCAGAAAGTCGGCTGTCCGAATGCGCCGCAACCTCGCCCCGGTTCACCAACCGACCCACAAGCTTTCAACCAAGTCAGAGGGGCAGTTATTAATGGCCCACCACGAGGACCTCTCTTCGTTGTCAGACAGCGACGAAGAAGAGGTCCATCGACTTCGGTCCAAACGGGACCAACGCCAGAGAGCTCAGTACCAATGCACTGGTTGTGGGGCAAGCCACCCCCGATCAGAATGCAAATTCCTCGACACGCTCTGCCACATGTGCGGGAAATGAGGCCATATCGGATGGGTCTGTAGAAGCCAATTGGGACCCAGCCAGCCCTCAAAGGGGGATAACTATCGCCAACCGACAGGAAATCGTCCTGTAAGGTGAGAACCAGTGAACCACCAATGGAACAACCACTCCTACAGAAACAAACCTTAAATCACCCCACGAAGCGAGAAGAGGCTCACCAAACTATCACGATCGGTCACGCCTCCTCTCTGGATGCCAAGAAGATCCGAGTTAAAGTGGCCATCGAAAACCAGCCCTGCCTGATGGAAGTCGACTCAGGATCTTCCCTCTCGATGGTTTCCTGGAAGACCCTCAAGCAGCTCATCCCTACTGCCTGGCGACAAGACCTCCGATCCCAAAGACTCATACTCAAAGACTATCAGGGGAATCGGATCCCAATCGTAGGATCCAGCCGAGTCCGAGTATTGTTCAAGAACCATACAGCATTCCTACCCCTGACTGTAATCAACAAGGATCAGCCTAGCCTGTTAGGCCTCCAATGGTTTGCTCCACTTGGAATTGAAGTGGCAGGCATTCACCGAATCGGTGGCAGCAACTGGGAAGAAGACCTCGTCCAAGAATTCAAGGACGTCTTCGCAGAAAAACTAGGCGAGTACAAGGGGACCCTGATATCATTTAACCTCAATCCCAAAATAGCTCCCATTCGCCTTAAGCCTCGTCGAGTTCCCTTTGCCCTTAAACCAAAGATTGACAAGCAGCTTCATAAATTGATAGCCCAGGGTATGTTAGAACCAACCGATCACTCTCCCTGGGAGACCCCAATTGTTACGCCCATCAAGCTGGATGGATCAATAAGAATTTGTGGGGACTACCGAGCCACCCTGAACCACGCCCTTCAACAAAACGCGTATCCGGTAACGGTGCTGCAGCACCTCCTCCATTCCCTGGGGGGCGGAAAAGTTTTTGCTAAACTAGACTTAGCCCAGGCATACCAACAGCTGCCGGTAGACAAAAAAATGGCAGAGGCACAGACAATCGTTACGCACCGAGGTGCCTTTAAGTGTAACCGACTCCAATTCGGAGTGAGCGTAGCCCCGGGAATCTTTCAAAGTTTGATGGAAAGACTATTACAAGGGATAAAAGGCGTTGTCCCATATTTTGATGATGTGTTAATTGCAGCTCCTACCCCGAAAATTTTACGGGAGCACCTGAGGGTGGTTCTCCAGAGATTCAAAGACGCAGGACTTAAAATGAAGAAAAACAAGTGTAAACTGTGTACGGATCATGTTGAATTTTTAGGGTATTTAATTGATAGTCATGGCATTCCCCCTACCAATAGCAAGCTGAGGGCAATCAAGAATGCCCCAAAACCCCAAAATAAGGCCGACCTCCAGGCGTTTCTAGGCCTTATCAATTTTTATAACGTATTCCTGCCGCACAAAGCAACCGTAGCTGAACCCCTACATCGTTTATTGGACAAAAAAGCAATTTGGGTATGGGGACATAGAGAAGAGCAGGCGTTTCGAAATGTAAAAAATTTATTGACTTCTGACGCTGTACTAATGCAGTACAATGAGACTTTGCCGTTAACGATCATGTGTGATGCATCGCCTTTCGGAGTAGGCGCCATTTTGAGCCACGTTTTGCCAAACGGTAGCGAAGCCCCTGTTGCCTATTTCTCAAAGACGCTTTCAAAAGCAGAACGCGATTCCAGTCAGATTGATAAAGAAGCCCTTGCTATTGTGTCTGCTGTCAAGAGATTTCATGAGTACGTGTATGGCCGAGCCTTTACTATCGTGACTGACCACAAACTNCGCCATTTTGAGCCACGTTTTGCCAAACGGTAGCGAAGCCCCTGTTGCCTATTTCTCAAAGACGCTTTCAAAAGCAGAACGCGATTCCAGTCAGATTGATAAAGAAGCCCTTGCTATTGTGTCTGCTGTCAAGAGATTTCATGAGTACGTGTATGGCCGAGCCTTTACTATCGTGACTGACCACAAACTTTTGCTGGGAATAATAGTGGGAGATAGGCCAACCCCCTATATATTATCTCCCAGAATGACTCGCTGGTCAGAATTCTTGGCTGCCTATAATTCTTGGCTGCAACACCGCCCGGGGAAAGCCATTCCCCACGCCGATGCATTGAGCCGAGCACCGCTTCCAGAGACCATTGATGACCCCGCACCTACAGTGACAACGTTGCAGATTGAGACACTTTGTACACCACCATTAACAGCCCGAGATATCACGATGGAAACAAAATGCAACCCCACCTTAGTGCGAGTCCTCAGTTGGGTGGAGCGTGGATGGCCATTGGACCAGATGCCTGATGACTACGCCCCATTCAAGAGTTGACAAACAGAATTGTTTTCACAGAAAGGCTGCATTATCTGGGGAGATAGAGTCGTTGTCCCAGAGCGGCTACAAAGAGTGGTATTAAGAACCTTACACGATGGCCACCCTGGCATCGTGCGCATGAAGGCCCTCACACATAGCTACGCGTGGTGGCCGGGCATCGACAAGCAGATCAAAACATGGGTCAAAGTTTATCACAAATGCCAGGAAGTAAGCAACGCCCCACCGAAAGCAGTCCCAACCGAATGGGAAACACCGCGGGAACCCTGGTCCCATATTCATGTGGACTTTGCGGGACCTACCAAAGGCCACACATTCTTGTTGACAGTGGATGCCTACTCGAACTGGCTCGAGATCCACGACATGAGGAATACAACAACCGAAGTGGTCATCAAGAAATTAGACAGACTATTTACAACGCATGGATTACCAGATGTTCTGGTATCCGATAATGGACCCCAATTTACCGCGTTGTCCTTTGAACAGTACCTGGCAGACCGCGGTATTTGCCATGCACTGACTTCGCTGGCACATCCTGCAGCCAACGGAAGGGCCGAGCGCATGGTACAATTCGTCAAGAAAACGCTACACAAAATGGACTATGACAATATCGAAGAAAAAATAAACTGGATATTCCTTTTGCAGCATATCACAGCGTCACCAACAAAACTCCCGCCGAGTTGCTAATGGGGCGGAAACTCCGCTCCCACCTCGACCGGCTACACCCATCGTACGAACCTGAGAAACCGCACAGATCCAGTGGACGATGCCGTACCTTTCAGGTAGGCGACTTGGCATTCGCTAAAAACTTGTCGGGCGATCCGCTGTGGGTCGAGGTGACTGTGGTCCGAGTTACCAGCCCTAGATTGTACCTCGTGAAATGTCACGATAACAGACTGTGGAAAAGCCACATTGATCAGCTACGATCAAGGCTGCAGTCAGGGATCTCCGAGTCCCCAGATGACCAAACTGAGGGGGGAGGAGATACGGAGGAAGATGAACTTGAAATAGAAGAAAGCTTTAATGAAAGAAACGACAGCGTAACGGAATCACGTGAAGAAGAATCAGGAATGGGAGTGAGCTCACAGTGATACTGGAGATGTTGGTGACAACAGAAATTCGAACTCAGAGTTAGAGGCACCCCTTTCACCAGACAATGTTCTACCTCAACAAGATTGCAGCTAAATACCGGGTGCACAACGAAAGTCTAATAGACTAACAAAACAACCGGCCTACCTCAAGGACTACGTAACCGCACCCCGTAACCGGAACCTGGGGGGAAGGGGTGTTGTGAATGAATAAATGTGTTAATAAAGTTATCAAGAGCTTGAAGTCAAGTGCAGGGTTCTGGCCCTGCACTTCTGATTGGCCGTTAATGGCGACATCAGATTGGTCCATTAAGGTGAATCTGATTGGCCATTAACGAGCCTCTCCCATTGGTTAACGGAGCTAGTGCTCCCTGGTTTTCATTGGTTGAATAGTTAATAAGTTGCCTGTATAAGGAGGGCCGTTTCAGCCACTGAGCTGAGCTGTCACACTATGATAATAAAGAGTTTTGAAGTTCACTGTTTCAACGGCTCGTCTCCATTCTTCGCGCCCATGCTCCAAACTTAACAAATGGCAATTGTAAGTTTTCCCATTTCTCCAAATCTAGCACTATCTGATGCTTGAGTTTAATATAATTATTCTCTTTACGTGTGGTACATCTTGCTGTCAAATGTATCCCCAAGTACTTGATCTTATTTGTGACCTGAATTTTCAAAACATCCGCCAATTCTTCCTTTTGTCTTGGTAACATATTCTTTGTTAAAATCTTTGTTTTGTCTTCATTTATTTTCAAACCAGCCATCTTTCCGTATACCTCTATCTTTTCTATCAATTTTAATGCTGTTTCTAGTGGGTCTTCTAAAATGAAAACCAGATCATCTGCAAATGTTTGCAATTTAAATTCTTCTTTTTTAATTTTCATCCCTTTTATATCCTTTTCTTCTGTAATATTTCTATTTAACACTTCCAAGGTTAACACAAACAACAAATGTGACAGTGGGCACCCTTGTCTTGTTCCTTTTCTTATATCAATAGAATCCGTCAATTCTCCCTCTATCATTACCTTTGCCATTTGCTTATGATATATAGCTTCTATTGCATGGATAATTTTTTCACCAAAGCCCATCTGTTCCAGCTGTAATAACATAAATCACCAATTCACATTGTCCAAGGCCTTCTGTGCATCTAAAAATATCAAAGCCATTTGTTTTTCAGGGTGTGTCTCGTACTATTCCAAAGTGTCCAAAATTACTCTCATATTGTCTTTAATTTGTCTCTTTGGCAGAAATCAATTTTGATCGGGGTGAATAAAGTTATTTAAGTATTTTTTGAGTCTTTCTGCCAATATTGAAGCAAAGTTTTTATAGTCTGAGTTTAGTAGGTCTATAATTCTTAATGGGTTGGCATCCCCTTTTGGGACAAGTGTAATATAAGCTTCTAACCATGATTTGGGTATCCTCTTCTTTAACAAAACTTCATTCATAACTTCTAACAATGGGAGATTCAACGATTCTTGTAATGTCTTGTAAAATTCCACTGGAAGTCCATCTGGGCCTGGTGCCTTTCCATTATTTTGCTTCTTAAGTGCTTCAGTTAACTCCATCATTGTTATATTGCTTTCTAACATTATTTCAATCTCTTTAGGTATCTGGGGTAGGTTAGCAATCTATAAGTACTGTTTAACTCTTTCATCATCAATATTCTCTTGTGTGTATAGTCTCCCATAGTAATCTCATATGATTCTTCTTCTTCTCTTTACTTCCATAGCAAGCTTGGCCTTGATCATCTATTAATTGCAATATTTTCCTTGATTCTCTCTCCTTTCTCAGTTTATATGCTAACCATCTACCTGGTTTATTTGCATCTTCAAAATAGTTCTGCTTCACACCTCTGATTTTCTGTGCTAATTCTTCTTTTTCCATTAATCCCATTTATGTTTAGTTATATCCATTTTTAATTTAATTTCCTATTTCTGTGATGTTTTTTGTAACTCTTTTTCAAGTCCTTTATACTCATCCTCTAATGTCTTAGAGGCTAGTCTTTTTGTAATATTTCTTTTCCTTGTATAGTCTATTATCAAGCCTCTGGCATATGCCTTCATTGTATTCCATACATTCTGCATTGATATGTCTTCTTTTTTAATTTCTTTAAAGAAAAAAGCCAGTTCTTTCTCAATTCTCTGTATAAAGTCTTTTTCATTTAGTATGGTATTATTTAATGTCCATCTCGATCTTCTTCTTTGTCCTTTCCATTTAATTGTCATTGGGTTATGATCTGCCCAAGTACTTGTTTCAATGTTTATTTCTTGGAGATTAGCGATCAATTAGCGATCAACATCCATATCATATCTATTCTGGACCATGATGAATGTCTGTTTGAATAGAAGGTGTATTGTTTAATCTTAGCATTTCTTTCTCTCCATGCATCTTTTAAATTTATTTCATCTATCAATTTAAAAAAGGATTTCGGGAGAGTTTTTCTGCTTTGTTTTGTTGTTTTCTGTGTTGTATAGTCCAATTTATTGTCTACTATTCCATTAAAGTCTCCCATCATAACGATATTAACATAGTCCAGTTCAATTATTTTCATATGTAATTTTCTATAAAATTCTTCTTGATTTTCATTCAGAGCATAGATTGCTATCAGGAGTGTTTTCATATTGTTGTCCATTATTTCCACCATTAAGAGTCTTCCATCTTCATCCGTATGTATCAATTTCACTGGGATAATATCTTTGATGTATAAAACCACTCCTCTTTTCTTGCATTGTGTCAAAGAAGTAAATATTTTCCCTAGCTTTGGCTGTATCAACAGTTGTTCATATTGTTTTTTAATATGTACTTCTTGTAGGCAGATAATATCAAATTTTAATTTCTCTAATTTATGGAAAGTTTTCCTTCTTTTAACAGCTGAATTAAGTCCATTTATATTAACTGTAATCAATTTTTTCTCTTCCATGATTATCCTTTATAAGTAGGTTTTGCAGCTCTCGTAGATCTTGGTTCTCATTGTTCTCTATCTTCCACCTTTCCGCCTGCTGCACCTTCTTCTTTTTCAATCACTGCTTGGCAGTCCTCTTGGAATTCAATTGGCATTTCTTTTTCTGTCTCCTCTTCTTTCCCTCTGAAGTATTCTGTGTAAAATAATCTGCTTTCTCGATTGAGTCAATTCTGTGCCTCTGTTCCTGCCATGTGAACATTAAACCTGGAATCAACCATCTATAATTCACCTCTTTCTCAAGTAGGATTTTGGTCAGGAATCAGTACTCTCTTCTCATCTCTCTCATTCTGCTGGGTACTTGTTTCAGGACCAAAATCTCCTTATCTTTATATTTCAATGTTTTCTCCCTTGCCACCTTCAATATTTGCGTTTTAGTAGCTTTCTTTGTAAATCTAATGTGAACTTCTCTTGGTAGACTATTTCTCATTGCGTATCTTGTGAAGACTCGAAAGACCTCATCTATCCATCCATCATCTTCTTTTTAGTTATTTCCAGAGCTTCAGACAAGATTTCTATCATTATCTCAGCCAAGTTTTGTCCCTTTTCTTCCTCTATGTTTTGGAATCTGAGATAAAATTCTGATCTGCATCTCCCATCTCAGCATACCACTTTTATCTTGTTCAACTACAGTTAATCTGCCATCAATATCTCCAATCTTCTTATCTCTTTGTTTATCTTCTTCAATTTTTTGGAATCTCTCATCATACTTCATCATCATTTGTTGAATATCCTCCACCTTTTTATCAGTTTTTTTCTGTTCTCTTTTCAATATTCTCTGTTCTTGCTTGTTTGTTTTGAATTCCTTGCATTATCATCTGCAGTGTCACCTTTTCTTGTTTTTTTTCTTGCTGTAACATCGTCTGTATTGAGTGTTGTCCTCTGGATGGTGAAGAGGAAGAAGTAGGAATTGAGGAACCAGCCGCTGTTAGTTTCCTGCGCATTTCAAATGATTCAAAATCTTCAGGTTCTTCTAGACCTTAATCCACTCATGTAATGACCAACTGTAACTCCAAGTAAAAATAGTGAAAAAAAGGAAGCAGGATAAAAGAAGACTTTCTTCAGGTTCTTGTACACCTTAATCCAATCAATTGCTTAAATAGCAGGAACCCCTCCCCCAAAAGAATAAAAAACCATAAACAAAAAAAGGAAAAATTGTTAAGTCTTGTAGGTGGTAGAGAAAAGAATAAAAACTAAAGAAGAAGAAGAAATAAAGAATAAAGTTCTTCAGGTTCTTCAACACCTTAATCCAATTAAAAAGTCTCATGTATATATATATATATATATATATATATATATATATATATATATATATA
>BHEV01031515.1:0-23393 GCA_004319985.1 Emydocephalus ijimae | reverse complement strand
TTTTGGGGCATTTTTAATTGCCCTAAGCTTGCTATCGGTGGGGTGAATGCCTTGTTTATCAATTAAGTACCCTAAAAATTCCACTCGATTNGTTTATCAATTAAGTACCCTAAAAATTCCACTCGATTCATACATAGTTGACACTTGTTTTTTTTAACTTTGAGACCCGAGTCTTTAAATCTCTGGAGAACCAACCCCAGGCGCTCCCTTAGTATTTCTCGAATCGGGACAGCGATTAACACATCATCAAAATATGGGACAATGCCTTTTATCCCTTGTAATAGTCTTTCCATCAAACTTTGAAAGATTCCCCGGGGCCACGCTTACTCTGAATTGGAGCCGGTTACATTTAAATGCACCTTGGTGTGTAATGATCGTTTGTGCCTCTGCCGTTTTCTTGTCTACAGGCAGTTGTTGGTATGCCTGGGCTAAGTCTAGTTTAGCGAAGACTTTTCTGCCCCCCAGGGAATGGAGAAGGTGTTGCACCACTGGTACCGGATATGCATTTTGTTGAAGGGCGTGGTTCAGGGTGGCTCTGTAGTCCCCACAAATTCTTATCGATCCATCCGGCTTGATGGGTGTCACGATTGGGGTTTCCCAGGGAGAGTGGTTGGTTGGTTCTAACACACCCTGGGCTATTAATTTATCAAGCTGCTCGTCAATCTTTGGCTTAAGGGCAAATGGAACTCAACGAGGCTTAAGGCGGATGGGAGCTATTTTGGGGTTGAGGTTAAACGATATTGGGGTCCCCTTGTACTTGCCTAGTTTTTCTACAAAGACGTCCTTGAATTCTTGGACGAGATCCTCTTCCCAGTCGTTGCTGTAAGTTCGGTGAATGCAGGATACCTCAATTCCGACTGGAGCGAACCATTGGAGGCCTACCAAGCTAGGCCGATCCCTGTCGACTACAGTCAGGGGTAGGAATGCTGTACGATTTTTAAACAATACACGCACTTGGCTGGATCCAACGATTGGAATTCGATTCCCTTGATAGTGTTTGAGTATGATTCTTTGGAATCTGAGGTCTTGCCACCAGACAGTAGGGATGAGCTGCTTGAGGATCTTCCAGGAAACCATCGAGAGTGACGATCCTGAATCGACTTCCATCGTGCAGGGCTGGTTTTCGATGGCTACTTTCACTCGGATCTTCTTGGCATCTAGAGATGAGGCGTGACCGATCATAATAGTTTGGTGAGCCTCTTCTCGCTTCGTTGAGTGGTTTAGGGTTTTGTTCCTGTAGGAGTGGTTGTTGCATTGGTGGTTCAAGGGTTCTCGCTTTACAGGATGGCTTCCTGTAGTTTGGTGATAGTTAGCCCCCCTCGGGGGCTGGCTGCGTCCTAGTTTGCTTCTATAGACCCATCCAATGTGGCCTCTTTTCCCGCACACATGGCAGAGCGCGTCGAGGAATTTGCAGTCTGATCGGGGGTGGCTTGCCCCGGAACCAGTGCATTGGTACCGTGATTTCTGGCATTGGTCTCGTTCAGACTGGAGCCAGTTGACCTCTTCTTCATCGCTTTCCGATGACGATTCGAGGTCCTCGTGGTGGGCTGTCGTAGCTGGTTCTTCTGAGTGAGGTGAAGCTTCGTGGGCGAGTTGGCGAAGCAGGGCGTGGGTGCGGTGCATTCAGGCAGCAGACTTCATGGTTGCTTCTGCCACAGTAGCTTCAGTAATGGCATCTGCAAGGCTGATGTCGCCTTTCACCATCAACTTGCTTTGGGTGTGTGGAGCATCTAATCCCAGAATTATTCGGTCTCTCAGGGCTTCTTCGAGGTCGGCAAACCCGCATAGGCCTCCCAGATTCCGAAGATCCGCTATGAAATCAGCAACACTTTCGCCCTTCCGCTGACCTCTCTGGTAAAATTCATGCCTTCTAACGAGCGTTGGTACGGTCGGTACATAGTGGGCCCTTAGCAGGGCTTCGAGGACGTCCCAGTCCATAGACTTTACTTCTGCCGGTTTCGCTAGTGCCTTGGCCATCTTAAACACGGTCTGGCCGCAATGAGTTAGGAATACCACCCGTTTCTTTCCGGTAGTGGCATCCTTCAAATTGTTGGTCTCCAGAAACATCTGGAAGTGATCCATATATGAGTCCCAGTCTTCTTGTGCCGGGTTGAATGGAGCGGGTGGTATGACGCCGCCGGACATGGTTCCGCCGTTGGTGCATTTCAGCCATGTGCTCAGTTATCGTTCTTCGTTGTTCAGTCAGCTCTGACGTCTCCACATCCCATCCTCGTCGCCAGTGTTAAGTTCTGTGCATGAGCACAAGGATGGAGACGAGTCGGTGAACAGTGAACTTCAAACTCTTTATTAACATGGTGTAACAGCTCAGCTCTATGGCCACAACGGCCCCTTTATATAGGCAAACTCTTGAGTACTTAGCCAATGAAAACACAGGGAGCGCTAACTCCAATAACCAATGGGAAGAGCCCGTTAATAGCCAATCAGATTTTCCTGAACGGACCAATCCGATGTCGCTATTATCAGCCAATCAGAAGTGCAGGGCCAGAACCCTGCACTTTACTTTGAGCTTTTAATAATCTTTATTCAAGCACTTTTATTAATTCACAACATTCTCTTTCAAGGATACTTGTGTAAATTTGTTTTGAACCTGGAACAAATCTTGCTGGATGCATGTTTTGAAGGCTGGAAAAGATCCAGGGGTGGTATTCAAAATTTTTAACAACTGGTTCTGTGGGCGTGGCTTAGTTGGTGGACGTGGCTTTGTGGTCATGTGACTGGGTGAACATGGCTTTGTGGTCATGTTATTGGCTGGGAGTGGCCAACTCAATATCACTCACATCGAGGCACGCATCTCCTCGCCTAGCCTCTCATGACTGTGGGGATGCTGCAACAGTAATAAGTGTGCTAAATGGTCATAAGTCACTTTTTTCAGTGCCATTATAATTTTGAATGGTCACTCCACACAAGCAAAGTACCAGCAAAGGAGGGAAAAAAACCTCCAGAGAAGTTCCTGAGACAGGAAGTATAGTCCTGCCAAGAATGTAATAAGGGTTAACAGAGAGGCAGTTTCTGTAAGGAACATCAGAATGTTTCCTTCCTGCCTCCCTTACAGGATTAGGCCAGTAATTTCTTCTGACAACTCCAAACTGCTCAGAATGTTAACAACCGGTTCTCCCAAATAGATGTGAACTAGTAGAATCCCATCCCTGAAAAGATCTTATCCAGATGTAAAACATTGACACAGAAACATTGACAGCAGATCCTGAACAATTTGGCATTGTAAAGGTCATCAAGTAACGTAATATTTCATTACTCGGCTTAAAAAAAATATCCATTGCTGGTTTCATTGGATGTTTGAATGGATTTTGATATGATGCAACTGAATTTTTTGATGCAAATCTTGCTTAATTATATATGCCTTTATTAGCCTGTCGAACTCTATTCCCTTTGTTAATACTATATACAGTGATGGGATTCAAATAATTTAACATCTGGTTCTTCACCTTAATGGTTTCTTCCAACAACCAGTTCACCAAACTGCTCAGAAAGTCAACAACCAGTTCTCCTGAACTGGTGCGAATTGGCTGAATCCCACCACTGGCTCCATACAATTATCTCTTGCTCTATCAAATTGTCCTGGATATGCTTTATCTCCTGCAGTTTATTTAAGATTGACTTGCTTTATTAGTGAAATCAGGGACATTTTGTGTATAACAGTGCCTGGAGTCAGATTAAACATTTTGTTATTGATAATTTTGTATTTTCTATACCAAAATGTATTGATTTTTCCCAACAGTTTGCTAAATTATCACATTACCTGATTAACTAGAGATAATATATATATTTCCTATAGTTCTAATATTTCTATGTTCCTTGAAATCCTTTTTAAATATCTGGGAATAAACATTCTAAGATTCTAAGAAATCTTTTCGCATGTGTAGATGTACATATCTTTTTTAGAAACCTCAGTGTAAAATATTTGTTTAATAGCTGGTTTAAAATCTCATTGTTTACAGGAAAAATAATTGTAAAATGATTATTCAGACTGATTTACTTATTTAGCATATTACTATTCTAATATGGTTAACTTATTTTAAGCAGATTGGTAAATTATTGAAGTTGTCTATGGGAATGACAAATCCATATTTTTTTTAAAAAAAAAATCTAAAATGTTGTCTTTATGGGAATGACAAATCCATAGATTTTTTTAAAAAAATCTAAAATGCGTGGGAGAGGTTAATCTGTTTGACTTGCCTACCTGATTTTTAGTGAAATTATATTTTTACTTAAATTCTCAATGGAATACTCCTCATCAAGTCACAATATGGGTGCAATTAGAAAGTATTATGTGATTTCTTTGACAACATGACAGATTCTTCATTTGATTTTTAGCCATAGCTTTTCTATAATTCTTGCATTAAAGGCTGTAAAACAGATGTAGAAGATGATAGGACAGAAATTAAACCCAATTAAAAAATAAGTTTAGCTTATTTTGTCAGGAATGTCTGTCAGCAATTCCCCGATTCCCCCCCACCAACCCTTTTTTTCATGCTTATATAATTAGTGACATAAGCACTAATAAAAGTGGCAACTTTTTCTTGCATCAGGTTCTTCTTCTTTTTCTATTGTATTCACTTTTTTCAAGGATCATAGTCTTTTTCAATGTCTCTTCTCTTCATATAGTATGTGTTAGGAATATGAGTCACCTAACAGGTATTTGGGTTAGAACTATATAAACCAGGATAGATATTTTAATTCTGTCTCTTTAAGAGCATGCTAAAAACTGCAATTGGGTGTGGTTACTCAAATGGCCATAAGATGGAGAAACCTGGGTTGTTTTAATCTTACTCTTAATCTCAGAAGAGAGTGTGTCTCAATCTCTGTTTCCTTCTGTTGGAAAGTATTGCTGTTCCTCCATTTTTCCTAATTGACTGATATTTCTGGATTTAATGTAAGTCTGATACTGAATTTTTTTTGACACTGGACTTTGTTACTGAATTATCCCTGGATTGAAAAACTGACTGATTTACATGTGAATGACTTTGGACTGCCTATTTTGAACTTTGCTTAAACTTTCTGGAAGTAAAAACCTACATTTACTGTACAGTGTATCTGTGTACTGTGTGTGTATTATTCAAACACTTCTCTCAAATACGTCTCCCTGTATGCGCTCATTCTCCTAACGGGGAATTACCTCAACAGTATGCCTTAAATATTAAGGCTTTACCTTCATCATTGAAGGGGACACGGTGGGTCAGTGGCTAAGATGCTAAGCTTGTTGATCAGAAAGATTGGCAGTTCAGCAGTTCAAATCCCTAGCACCGCAAAATGGAGTGAGCTCCTGTTACTTGTCCCAGCTTCTGCCAGCCTAGCAGTTTGAAAGCGGAGATGAGCACTGCCCCTTAGAGCCAGAAACAACTAGAACGTATGTGCGAGGGAAACCTTTACCTTCATCATTAGTGCTTCTAATGAGCAATCTCCTTTTACTTCAACCACTTCATTTTATGTCATTCAGATCTATTAGCTCTGTCTCAACTTCAAAATTATTTTCAGTACTTAAGTGAATGTTAGAATCTAAGTCTACAGTAAATAATTAAATGATATTGTTAAAGTAACCCTTTGTCAGACTTGCCATAACTTAAACCTCTAAATCAAAATAATCCTTGGGTCTATTGGTTGAGAAAGGTATAATTTTATTAGAAATATTATTTGTTATTAGTGTATTGTTATTAGTATATTATTATTATTTATTAGTTTATTGCAGTAATGCAAAGCCAGAACTGAAAATCATGTATCCAAACCCCTAAGTTCCACTCTACCCTCCCTTAGCTGTCTGTGATCACCCACCCCATGTAACCAATCAAGTTTGGGCAAGATGTTTTCATAACGGTCAGTCCATGCAGCTCCCTCCTTCTCCCAGCTGGGTGACTTTGAGGCAGCATCTCAAGGAGATACAGCACTTACTTTCATTTTCCCAAGCATTCTCCCTCTCCCCCCTTAATTCCCCCCTCCCCAAAGTTCATGGCAGTCTGTCATCACATAGCAGCGAAACAAAAGCAAGCATAAGTGGCAGCTGACACCCTTATTTATTTACAAGAATTTGGAATGAGTAGTTGCAAGAATAGTTTCTGTAGCAAGAAATCAATACTTTAATACAATGTCTAATTGTATTAAAGTATGGTGTATATTTGTTATGATTTTAAGTTGGAATAATTCAATTGAAGATTCCTTTTTAAATCTACTGGAAACCTCAGGGAATGTTTAAAATGATTAGTTGACATTATAAGGGAAGTGTAGGATGGATGAGGGGATATTTCTTTATATAATATAAGCTTGTTCCATTTTTGTTCCATTTGGTTTATTACTGATACATTTGTTATTGTAGTGTTACAAAGTCTAATCATACATTTGAGTGCCATACAATTGGAACCTTTACATGAAGACTTCATCAAGCATAGGGAATCACACAGAAAAAAAGATTATGCTGCAAGATGTCTGACAGTCTGATTTCACTTTTAAATCTTGGAACATCGACATGTGTTTGCTTTCTCTTTATGAACAAGCTCTTTATTGATGTAACAGGAAGACTGATCAATATTATTCCATATAGCTTAAAGGCATGCTTAAAGATTAGGCTGAATTATTTCCTGTTAGGAATATAATATTGTTACTTTTGGTTACTCTCCATGCCAATCTGTCTTGATTATGATTTTTTCCCTCTCTCTTTTTGTATATGAAAGTAATACAAAAATAAAAAATGCACCTCCTATTTGTCATGAATTCACTTTGGAACAGTAAGTTGGTATCAGCATAATAGCATCATCTTGTTCAGCTAATGAACAATATCTCTTTTGGTAACAAATGATGTGACTCACATCATTTTTTTCCTTCCTTGAGAATATTGTTTCAAATGCCTTAACAAGTTAAACAATAGTCCAGGAATTACTCGTACAGTTCGAAATCTCAGAGCAGCAAACAGTTATATCCTGTTTAATTACCATATGTAATCACATAAACAGAAGCTATAAAATGTTGCTTAATTAAGAAAGGTGGCAGAATTCTGTAAACTGGCTAATAATTTGTCATAAGAATAATGAAGCAAAAATATGACAGTGATGGTTCAAATGGAGTACAGTATAATGAGACTCATAAAATAGAAATAGAAAGTAATACAATCAATAAAAGCAAGTTCCAAAATGTGTGAGATTGTAATGTTTCATAGCATAATAGTTTCAAAGGAAATAAAGAAGTTTCTTGGATGAAAAGAAAAACATTTTCAAAGAAAGAACCAAGTCCAGTTGCCTTTTTGAAAAAACACCTTTGGGATAACCATAATTTGGATGATTGAGAGTCTCCATAGACATAGAGCTGGAAAGGCCCTAGGAGGTCTTTTAGTCTTACCCATGCCCAAGGCAGGAGGCCTTATTGAGTCCTGGACAAAGGGATATCCAATCTGATCTTGAAGATTCATAAATGATACTTTAATCAGACTGGGAAAGAAATCTATTCTCCAGTTGCAGATAACCAAACAACTTTTCTGCCTTTGATCATCTCCTGGACATTAAATTACCACAGTACAACTTCTTTTATTTTTGTCAAAAGTAAACATGACCTCATCTTTCCATTCTGGAATGGCATTCAGACATACGGCATAGATAGACGATAGATAGATAGATAGATAGATAGATAGATAGATAGATAGATAGATAGATAGATAGAATATTGGCCAAGTGTGGTTGGACACACAAGCAATTTGTCTTGGTGCAAATACGTTCAGTATACATAAAAGAAAAGATACATTCATTAAGAATCATAAGGTACAACACTTAATGATAGTCATAGGATACAATAAGCAATCAAATCACACTAGTCATACAGTCAATATAAATCATAAGGATACAAGCATCAAAGTTACAGTCATACAGTCACAAATGGGAGGGAGGGGATGGGTGATAAGAAGTGATGAGAAGATTAACAGTAATAGTAGTACAGACTTTGTAATAATTGAACAGTGTTGAGGGAATGTTTACAGGCATGTTCTGTGATGTAGAAATACAGTGGGTGACTTTGGGGCAATCTCATTTTTCAGCAGAACTTATCTCACAGGATTTTTATTATGGGGATAAAATGTAGAGACCGTTTTAAGCTCCTAGATAAAAGACAGGATGTAAACATAATAAAAGAAATAAAATGTCAACATTATTTATTACAATGGAACATTGTGATTGGTTGATCAATCTGTATGCTTCCAAGTTCTTATTATGTATATATTGCAGTATGTGTTTACTTGTAAAAAGATATGATTTTTTAAGCTTTTGTAAGTCACCCTGGAAAACATTCAAATTTGAAGAGTGCCTTGCAAATACTTAAAAGGAATATTTTTTAAAAAACCTATATACTTCCACTTGAAGCTTTAATATTTAGAATCAACACCTTGAACTGAGCCTAGGAAATACCTGACAAATTGGATCCCTTACCAATTTGCCTGCTACATTTTGTACCATATGAAATGACTGTTTCACAATGTGACTTGCAATCATCCGTGTAATTTACTGTAGGTAAGGGCACTTTGACGAGGTCCAACTGGCTAAGAAATCATCACAGCCAGTGAATTTATTTGCACAAATGAGCTTATCACAACTTCCAGTGGAAACTCCAGGAAAATCAAGAAGCATTTCTAATCCATGTGCCTGATTTCTTGGTGAGTGCACCCATCACCATCAATTCCTTCAAGCGACTGAATCTCAGTCTCTGACAAATGACTTCTCTCTCTCGATTCACCATGTTAATCATTCACTGCTAGTTCATTATTTGAGCCCTTGTGATTTTCAAGGGTGTTATCTGCTACCTTGGAGCAATAGAGCTGAGAATCACTGGCTCAGCATTTTATCCCATTATAAGAATGTGGTGCCTCTACAAGCTGACAGCAAAGAGATAAACAGAATTAAACCAGAGATTTCTATCAAAGGCATAACTAAAGTGATTCTTTCCCCAATTGCTTTTTTTTAACCTTCTGCTGTCTTGTTTTTGTTTGCTTGCTTGTTTGTTCAACTCCTGGTGACTGTCTGGACTCGTCCCTGCCATTTTCTCAGCAAGGTTTTTCATATCATTATCTCTTTCCTTGGACTTAGAAAGTTGCTGGTTCAAGATGACCCAGAGTGACGAGAAGTCATGGTCTCTTAGTTTCTAGACTGGTTCTTTAATCACCTGATCATCTTCACCTGAATCTTCAATAGATCACTAGAGATGTGCTATGTTCCTTCCTGCTTCAAATGCTCTACTATCATCCCAGTGCCAAGGAAGCCTTCCATCAAGGAACTGAATGACTACAGACCAGTTGCTCTAACATCTGTAGTTATGAAAATCTTTGAAAGGCTTGTGCTGTCCCACCTGAAAACCATCATGGATCCACTGTTAGATCCCATGCAGCTTGCATACTGAGCAAATAGATCGACGGATGATGCTGTTAACATGGCTCTGCATTACATCCTACAACACCTTGAATCTCCAAATACCTACATAAGGGTCCTCTTTGTAGACTTCAGTTCAGCATTCAATACCATCATTCCAGACACTTTACTAAGTAAATTAAACCAACTAGCGGTACCTGAGCACATTTGAAAGTGGATCATAAGCTTCCTAACAGACAGGAAGCAGCAGGTGAAACTAGGCAGAATCACATCCGATACCTGTACAGCCCCCCCCCCCAAGGCTGTGTGCTTTCTCCACTTCTCTTCTCCCTATGTACCAATGACTGCATCGCAAACAATCCATCTGTTAAAATACTGAACAGTGATTGGTCTCGTTCGAGACAATGATGAATCCGCATACAGAAAGGGGGTTATACAGCTTGCCTTGTGGTGTAACCAGAACAATCTGGAACTGAACACATTCAAAACCGTAGAAATGATGGTAGACTTTTGGAGAAACCTTCCCATTCTACCACCTCTCACAATACTAGACAACACAGTATCAACAGTAGAGAACTTCAAATTTCTAGGTTCTACTATATCACGTGATCTAAAATGGACACCTGACATCCAAAACATCATCAAAAAAGCACAACAAAGAATGTTCTTTCTGTGCCAACTCAGAAAGCTCAAACTGCCCAAGGAGCTGCTGATGAAGTTCTACAGAGGAATCATTGAGTCTGTTATCTGCACCTCTATAACTGTCTGGTCAGAGAGTAATTAGGACTGAGAAAAAACAATTACTACCAGCCTGCCTTCAATCTATGACTTGTATACTGCATGAGTCAAAAAGAGGGCTGTGAAAATATTTACAGACCCCTCACATCCAGGACATAAACTGTTTCAACTCCTTCCTTCAAAACAACTCTATCGAGCATTGCACATCAGAACATCTAGACACAAGAACAGTTTTTTCCCGAAAGCCATCACTCTGCTAAACAAATAATTCCCTTGACCCTGGTCAACTTTTAAAAAATCTGCACTACTATTACTGTTAATCTTCTCATCACTCCTTATCATCCATCCCCTCCCACTTGTGACTGTATGACTGTAACTTTGTTGCTTGTACACTTACGATTTATATTGACTGTTTCCCAGTATGGTTTGATTGCTTATTGTACCCGATGACTATCATTAAGTGTTGTACTTTATGATGCTTGACTCTTGATGAATGTATCTTTTCTTTTATATATACTGAGAATATGTACACCAAGATAAATTCCTTACAATCAAACTTGGCCAATAAAGTATTCTATCTATCTATCTATCTATCTATCTATCTATCTATCTATCTATCTATCTATCTATCTATCTATCTATCCATCCATCCATCCATCCATCCATCCATCCATCTATCTCTATACCAATGTGCATTATTTTAAGATTAAATAAATCATACCTCGAAAAGTTCTCAGTATCTTTTTACAATATTTTCAATGTTCACTGTCCTTGCTGAGAAAACTCACATTAAGATGACATTTCTCCCAAGAGAGTAGTACACATGGAAAGTGCATGGGTAGCCCTTTGAAGCAAATAGCTTTAATTGCATACTATTTATGGGGTAATTGGCCTGTAAACAGAAGGAGACATAGACTAACAAGAGGATTGGGATACATAATTATATACAATTAGACATACTCAGTGTTCCCGGGCTCTATTTATTTCTAATGAACATCCTCTACAAATTACAGGTTTAGCAACTGGACAGGGCAAATAAAGGGAGGGGATTGAAGGTGCTCAATAATGAACAAGAAGAGCATGTCAATCCAACGCTATTGGTTTCATGTGTCTAATTTTAGCAGTATCCAAAGATGAAGAAGGCAAAATGGTATGGAATAACATAACATGGTGGTTACAATTTAAGGAGTTAGCCAAAATAACAATTTAACCCAACTACAGGTGTGGGATCCAACCAATAGATAAGGTGGTATCAGCTATCCCAAAATTAAAAAGGCAAAGAACTCCTTCAGGTGGAGAGTATAAGCATTCAGCCAAAACTTGACTGAGACAAAACTAAGCGTAGAAGTAATTAAATATGTGCATTGCAAGAATGCCAGGCCAGTACAGAAGAAGCTGGGCCCCAGCTCTGTGTGATCCTCACCCCATCTGTATTGAGGATCATAAAAGAGATGCAATCCAACCAAATAGCTTGAAGACAGAGATGGGGTCTATAAAATAAATTACCCAAGGTAAGAAGAATCAGAATCAGAGGGGGTATTCAGCAGGTTCAAACCAGTTCTGGAGAACCGATAGTGGAAATTTTGAGTAGTTCGGAGAACTGGCAAATACCACCTCTGACTGGCCCAACCCCCATCTATTATCTGCCTTCCAAGTCCCAACTGATTGACTGGGTCTTCTTTTGTTGCCCTGCACAGGAGAACAGAACTGGAAATCAGGTTACCGGGGTGGGCAGGAAATGAGATTTTGCAGTAACCTTCCCCTGCCATGCCCACCAAGCCATGCCCACCAAGCAATGCCATGTCCACCAAGCTACACCCACAGAACCAGTAGTAAAAGAATTTGAATCTCACCACTTTATCCAGAATGCCTGGATAACAAGACTGAGTGAACAGGGTATAGTTATGCACGCATGTGGACTGCAGGGAACTTAATATAGCAGTATTGCAAAAATCGATTTGACAGCCTTGTGCATTTTCTTGGAAAAGAGCAGCATAAAGGAAAATGAGCAATAATTCTGCATTAATTTATTGAGTTGTCATATGCAGCTCTACTCTCCCCAGCTATCAAAACATGGATAATGTTGCGTGTATTATTATATGCTCCTATACCACTGATTCCCTCGCCTCCAATATATGGATATAAAAATAATGGCTGAATATATCGGTATTCACAATCCCCCCCCCAATACATGTGAAAGCAGAGGAGAGGGAAAATCATTTTAAAAAACAAGTCTTCAATTGAATACACACACACACACACACACACACACACACACACACACACACACGGGGTCTGTAAAATATGGGCTCCCTTTTGTTTCTCAGATATCAACTATCTTTTATCTGTTGATGAAATACTTTGAAAGACATTTCCTCCCTTCACAGAATGAGTGGGAAGAATAGTGTCCATAGCTTACTCTAAGAGGGTTCTTGCAAAAACTTAAGGTTTCTCCTCAAAAAGTTCAAATTTCAGAGAAATGTTCTCATTCCTCATTCCAGCAGAAACATTGATTGAAAAGGAAAAGCATATGTTGAGGCTACAAAATAGAGTTGGGTATAAACAACATCTCTAAATATTCTACCCAGATTGTAAACAATAATTGGATGATGTCGTGTCGTCGTCCCCCCCCCCAAATTCCTCCAGGGGAAGGAGCTTTTCTTCAACAATTTTTTTCAAGGGCAAGTTACCTCTTTAACAGAGCTGGTTTTATTATTTTTGGTCAAGCTAACTGGGAGAATTTCCTCATGAAAGTATTTGGCATTAATTGAGGCTACGGACCATAGGAAAAATAGTTACCTAAGGAAAGACAGAACCTTTGCACATATCCCTTGGTCACCCTGCAATTGAAGAAGCACAAAACATAAAATGTTTTAGCCTCTTCTAATTGAATGAATGTCTAAATGCAAGTTGTCTTTCATCAAAATAAAAGAAAACCAATAGAAGGAATATTGAACTTGCAGCCTGACAGAACTACAAAAGAGAAACTTATTTCAAGAAATGGGATGGTAAATTAATAACAAAAATCCTGGAGGTTTCATTGATTATGGCAGCATTGGGAGAACAAGGTATAAAAATGAATTGGTTTTCATACTTGCAAATACAGTCTAGATTTGATAAAGATATTAAATTAGAAGGTATTTATCATAAGTTGACTGATTTAGATAAAATCTTGATAGGTACTAATGAAAATGTAATTAAAAAACTTTATGGACATTTACTAGAATTTAAATTGGAGGAGAAACAGGTTAAAGAACTGATGATTGCTCGGAGGAAAATTTTGGATATAGGATTGATCTAGAGAAATGGCAAAAATTATGGTCTCAGAATTATAATATGACAATGTCAACTGCTTACAAAGAAAATTTGTATAAGATGTTTTACAGGTGGCACTTATCCTCGATGACAATTGCAAGAATGTTTAAGGATAAATCAGATAAATGTTGGAAATGTCATCAGATGCCTGGTTTGTATTTTCATATGTGGTGGACATGCATGGATGCAAAAAGATATTGGACTAAAATCCACAAATGGTTGGAAAAAATGCTAAAACAACATGTAGGCTCTGAACCAGAGATATTTTTATTGAGAATTATACTGGAAATGGAGAGTAAAGAATTGAAATATTTGATTGTAAATGTTTTGACAGTGGTTAAGATTGTATTTGCTAAGAATTCGAAAAATGAAAAAATACCTATGCAGGAGAAAGTTATTAAGAAAATTATGGATTGTGCTGAAATGAGTAAATTGACATTTGAAATCAGAGAACAAGAAGATAAATAATTTTACATGATATGGGATTTGTTTTATCAATGGTTGGATAAAAAGACATGGTAATATAATAGACTACGAAATCTTGTAATAGAAGTTTAATAGATAGATAATAAAATATAATACAAATATATATAACCATTGGATGAAAGTGTAATACAAATTTTATAATAAAATCTAGAATATCTCGTATAAATGATGGAATAAATAGTTTAGTCATGGATGATTAATAACTGATAAATCTATAAACATATGTTAGATTGACAATGTGAGAACTTATATAAATTGTGAGTGATGACTACGAAAGGATAGCACAAAAGATTTGTAACCAACTGACACACTGTATGCATATAAAATGGAAGATGGTTTTATGTTTTTTATGTTTTGTTTGTACATGTTTGTCTTAAAAATAAAAACTTTTTTTTAAAAAGAATATGACATGAAAAAAAACTTCAAAGGGATAAAGAGTCTTAGTGATGCAGTCGTTAAATGCAATATTGCAGGCAAACTCTGCCCACAGCCTTGAGTTTGATCTTGATGGGGCTCAAGATTGGCTCAGCCTTCCATCATTCTGAGGTCAAAATGAGAAGCCATATTGTTGAGGACAATATGCAAATAATGCTTCTACTATATATTGTAAACTGCCCAGAGTGCTATAAGGTGCTATGGGGTGGTATATAAGCCAAAGTGCTTTTGCTATTGCTATCGTAGAATCTAATTGAGAAAAAAACTGAGTAATAAATCTAAAAAGGGGTGTGGCTTTGTGGTCATGTAACTGGCTGGGCATGGCTTGTATGTAAATATTATAAATATTTATATAAATATAGAATTTTTTATAAAAAAAGAGCAACTTTTATCCAAAATCACAAATTCATTCAGAGATCTATCTATCCGCCATCTGCTAGCTCAGTCTGTCACATAAAATTTGCTAGCAAGCAAACTCACAAAATTAACTCACAACACACCATGTATGTAAATATTGAATTTTTTATTTAAAAAGAGCAACTTTTCCCCAAAATCACTTAAAGCAGACAGGCAGATTGAGTTGCTCACAGAATTATGCAGTGATCTATCTATCTGGCAAGGGCTAGCTCAGTCTGTCACATAAAATTTGTTTGCAATGAGTCTGCACTGAATAATAGAACCTTCAGTCCTAAAGGAGGTTCGACTGTGCTTAAAAGCAGAGCCTAAGATCTAAAGACTAGCTAGAAAGCAAAAAATCCAACCATTTTCTGCTTCCTAGCTAATCTAAATCTCCCAGCACAGCAGAACAGCTGATGGTCGGAAAAAGAAAAAATAGCAATTTAGCAGGCAAGTTTGCCGGGTAAGGGGTAAGTGGATGGGAAGGGTTCCCGCAGGCCATGTGGGTGGTGCAGCTTTGTGTTTCTGTGCAGCCTGGATTAATTGCTTTGGGGGGTGCTCTGGGGGTGAGATTTCTCTGTGGCCCACCAAAATTTTCTCACGTGTGACCGCTGATCTAAGCAGTCTATGATTTATGTAAGGTAGAAGTTTGTTTTAATAATAAATCTGACTTGGAAATCATATAGGCAGCAATTCTCAGAATGAACATTTTCCATTAAGAGGCTGGGCACTTTTGTATACATTTTCCCATTAATGTCTCACACTTCGAACTCTAGCTGTGTAATGCACTCTAATGGTTAGGTAGGTCATTAAATGCTACCTGAAAAGGAGGAAAGGGAGAAGAAATTTTAAGATTACCTTATACAGATCAGGTTAAACATTAGTCCATTTTATCTAATCTTAGGTCTTCCTTCACCACCCCACATCCTTGGGCAACTGTCAAAGTTTCAAGACTCTAAAAAGGGTGGGTATCAGTTTATGAGCCAGGCATGTGCCATCTACATTTCCCACAGGGAGATTTTCAAATGGAAGTAGCCTTTCACCAGGCAGTAGCCTTTCACCAGGCAGATGCTTCTGCTTACGAGCCTTAGAAGATCCATTAGCTTTTTTGGCATTAGAATTCATATCCCAAAGGGCACCACACAGAGATATGTTTCAAAATTGTCTACCACCAGGGACAGATAGAGGATAGATGATGATGATAGATGGATGGACGTATGTACGTGTATGTTATTATTGGTAAGTTCATTAGCAGCTACTACACATAGATTTTAAAAATGTGAGCACATGAGCACAGCAATTTGATAGACAGGAACAGTTTGCTCTTAACTGGAAAAATATATTTGTGAAGAAATGTATTTGTGGTTCAAAAGCTTACTATACAGAATCCCTACAGAATGTACAATTATTTTACTGCCAGTATTTGAAGATTAATACCCTCAATTGATTCTAATGAAAGGAGCTATCCTAACATGAGTGCTGAAATAAAATTCAGTAGCTAATCTGGCTGACTTTGAATCCAGATAGAGAAAGTGGTCTTGTTGCTATCTTGTTGTTTCCTCTAGGTACTTGTTTTTGTCAAATATGCTTAGAAACCTGAAAAAATATTGGAAAATTATTTCAGTTGTCACTTTATTAAGACAGTTCCACATTTATATTTCCTGTTGTTTATATCAACAACATAATGTAAATTGAAGTCCAATTGTCTTTCAAAATACACATTTTCTTAAAAGTTATGATGCATTTCCCCAACCCCTCTCCCTTCTACTATATAGGGAAATGCAAACATGCAAGCATGTATTATAGAAGAAAAACACATGAACGCACAAACCGATGTTGAATATTTTAAAAATAAAATGTGAAAACTGATGTGAAAATGGAATTAACGTAAGGTCAGAAACATAAGAAACACTAATTGAATCTAACAGCTTTAACTCTTCCTAGGCTACTCTGTCACAGACGGTATTTATTTCTCTGCTGAATATTGGCAGCAGCTATTTTAGTGGCAACTAATAAATTGTTATTTGTATCTCTCTTTTGGATTTAATTTAACAAAATAGCACCCAAATTATATGGAAATATGTTTTCAATTAGCTTATCAATGCTTTTACAGATTTTATTTTAGAAGTGTCTTACAACTTGAAGTACCACCAGATGTGTGCTTTTGCTTTTTTGTATAGTTTTTGTGTACAATCTTTAACAACTTTCTGTGGTATTCTGTGCTCTCACGCTCTATCCAGGGGTGAGAGTCTACTGGTTCGGCCCAGTTCAGGCAGACTGGTAGTCTGGCATTCATTTGGCTCCGTACACCCGTCTCTGCCCTAGTCTGTCCTTTATTTCCATGGCACAGCAGATTTCCACACCACACTGGGGCTGCAGTAGAAGGTAAGTATTAGAGCTGAAAATCGGCGGTTTTCAAACCCTGCGAAGTTTATAAAAATATGACTATTTCAGTTATATAATCAGCAGCATTAAAAAAAGACCTTGAAATATCATGGGATAGATATATGTGTGTGTGCATGTGTGTGTGTGTGCATACCCTCCTCTCCTAAACCATAAGTAATGGAATAATCTTAGTTGAGGAGAACCAACTATGGCCCCTTTATGACCTGTGGACTTCAACTCCTGAGCCACAGATAGTTAGGGGGCCATAGTTGCCCATTCCTATCTTAGATAAATTTCATTAAATGTCACTAAATGAAATGCTTATTATCTTAACTATCATGCAGCTTGATTAGGCATCAAACTTGCCTAGTTGTATTTGATTTTTTCCCGCATGAGTAACAATATAAACTACTCACATGATAATACTACAGTGCTAATTAGGACCACCATAGTTATTTTTTAGCCACAAAGTCCCTGGATATTTTCCCCTGGATTAAGTCAGAGAGGATATCCATTGCTTCCTGTTCTCCATGCTTACCATGGCATAGGTTGTACCATATCTTATTTGATTTGTTCATATCTTTATTTCTTAAACATTATTTATTTTAATATAATTTCTTGGTTTGATTGTTGTGATCCACCCAAAATCATGAGAGTTGGGCGACATTCAAGCCTAATAAGTGGTTACTGTTGTTATTGTTCTTGCATCACAGTAATTCAAGCCAGCAGCCTTCATTGTTCACAATGGTCTGTATACCCAAGAGCACAGGTGCTTTGGAGCTTCTGTATTAAGAAGCTGGGAACTTTGTTTTTAATGCATTTTTATTTTAAAGTATAAAAAAATGCAATTGTCTTACTTATTGGTGCCTCATCTAAATGGTGAAACTGATCCTGTCCCTTCTATCTTCCATTCAATAAATGTGAAAAGAGTTTCTTTAACCCCCAGATCAAGCCAGATGTGTGTTTTTCAGGTGTCCTTATAAATATTTTATCAGAAAGCTTCTACTTAGATTAGCAAAAATGTTATCTTGTTTTCCTAAGTACCCATGTTAGGAATAGTTTAGGATCTTGTTATTCTGAAATAGCTTGATTGGATCAGAAAGATTTTAAACAATACAGCATATAAAAAGCACAAATAGAGATATAATATATTTAGCTTTATTGCTGCAATTCTTTCTTCTAAGACAGGGGTGTTAAAACTCAATTTCATTGAGGGCCACATCAGGGTTGTATTTGACCTTGAAGGGCTGGGGGGGGCACGGCCTCAAGTTTGGTGCCTTGAGTTTGACACCCCTGCTCTAAGATGAATGTAATGTGGCTCATCTGTCAATATTTCTCCTTTCTTAAGGGATCAGTGCTGCAGCGGTGTGCCAAGAGGTGGGATAAGAGGTGGTCTCTCCAGTCTTCCCCCAGTGCAAACAATAAGGCTGGTGCTGCTAAAGGCATGAGGGGCTAGCAGCAAGTGTGGGATTGGGTTTCTGTTGTCCACACAACAAGAAGCTGATTTGGGGGCAATCATCTCTCTCAGACCAACTCACTTAATAGGGTTGTTGTTGTTCTGGGAAAAAATGGAGAAAGATGGTCGTACATCTTGAGTTGGATATAACGAAAAGGCAGTATAAAAACCAATTAGCCAATCAATCAATCATTCAATTCTGCCTTCATTGGAATTGCCAGGTTTTCCTTATAATTAAATATCAGTTGAAAAAAGGGCAGTTTTGTGAAATTCTTTAATGGGGCAGCCAACTGTTTGATGGCAAGATGTATATACATTTATTCTTTTCTTTTTTAAAACAAAAACTCCCTAATGATAATAGATGGTTCATTAGTAAGTTGGTTACATCTTTGGCAAGGACAAAATTAATATTTTGAGCTTTGTTTTTGCCTTAGGGCAGAGGTATGCACTCATAATTTTGCTTGTATTAAATCAAGTACATGCATGTATGCAGACAGACACATATACAACAGCTAATAACCATGACTTGCTTATTCTTGCTTGGAGGTTCTGGTGAATTATTCCAATGCAGGTGAACGAAAAAGGAGATGATGAGGTCCTACAGCTTTCTGACCACTTATGACCAAAATTCTCAACATTATCTTGTGAATGATCGTTTTCCAAATTTAGACATTTTGCTGTGATGTATCCTTAGAGAAAAACATGATGTATCACTGTGTCCTTGCCCTCTATCCAATCTACAATGTGGACCTGTAGCAACGTGTTTCAAATCACTGGTTATATTCCCACTTATTTAGATTATGCTGAATTCTGTTTTTCATTCTTAGTTCTGTGCATCTCCATGATTTTTTTAACATGCTTTAAAGATTTAATACCTTTGCAATCAGTGTTTGGTTATGTGGATTTGATGAGGCTTAACTAAAGTATGTCATGTCTTATACATTGTTCCATCTTCATCAACAATGTCTTCAGAGGCTCTTTTACGATATACATGGGAGGGCAACTATGAGATCTTTTTAACAGTGTTACCTAAAATATGGATTTTCCAATATTTAGAAATTTGCTGGGGGTTTTCTGTTCATCTCAGAAAGATGGATAGATCAGATCAGTATTTATATAACTTTTGTGACCTGGTTGGCTTTTCATTTCTGATCTCTATCCTAGTCATTAACTTTTTTGGGAAGATGATGGATTTGTCAATATTTTCCAGAAAGAAGGTCAGAAGTCGTTTATTTTAGTTTCTCCTCTATTTTTTTTTTAATTTGTTTTCATCCTTGGCACTTTATTATCTTTCTCCTTTCTTTCATCCTTCCTTATTTGGGTTTGCATTTATTTTTTTATTTATGAAGAAAATAGCATTTTCACTTCTTTTGCTGCCTCCTTTCTTCTTCCTCACTGGAATTGTTTTACCGTTAAGAGAAGCAATATGTAGTCTGGCATCGAATGTTTACACATCTCCCAGAGTCACTCTTTTGTGAGATGGATAGCCATATAAATTTGATGAATAAATAAATGTTATGGATAATGATACTCAGGGCTGAAACAAAACCATGGAAGACATGAGAACGCCTTTATTACCCTCTTTTTCTAAATATTGTTTGCTTTTTGTGACAATCATGTGGTTGTCATTGTGTCATTATACCAGAATATAATAATTCAATTAGAATTATAGAGTGAACCCATTGGGAATTCAGAATAACTCTCCTGGCTTTGTGTAATTGCATCAGGCCAAACTAAATTTGTTGAACACACAAAATACATAATTTACTGAGTTATGATTTCCTAAGTTAATCAAGTTATATGAATTCACATAACTATTGGGTAGATTCACACAATATACGGAGTCCATACTACCCAACCAAATTTTAGACTATTGTTTTGCAAACCAAGCTTTCAATAAAAATATCAAGGGACAGGAAAAAATAGGTGCTTTCTAATTCTTAGAGTACACTTTGCCCGGTTAATGATGGCATCTACCAATCTTGATTGATTGAATTGAACCTAGAAGCAGACTAGCATCCAATGAAGCTCATGGAGCATAAGTGAAACGTGTGCAGTTCTAGAAGCACACATAACTGATTGACTCACTGTATTTTGCAGTAGTTGAAGGTTCTGTATTTTCTTCAAGACTAGCTCTCTGTACAGCACATTACCATTGTCCAAGACTGTCCATTCAAGGAATAATGTACTGGAATGTATTCTGGAGTCACAGGAGAGAAGGGATTTTTCCCAAAGAGCATGGAACTAGCAGAGCTTGTAATGTCTAGTAGGCAAGAAGAGGATGAAGGCAGACCCTGATGCCATCCTCTCCAAAAACAGGTCACATTTTATATTTTATAGTTATAGTTAGTCTAACAAGATTTTGTTATAAAGAATTACTCAGAAGTAATTCCACATGTTGTTCGTGGTTCTTTGGGCCTGACAGATGAGCAGGGGTTGAGTGAAGGAGAGAAGAGCTCCCAGTCAGGTAACAGGTCCAACTATCATACAAAATGAAATTACATAAAGGACCTCCTCGTTATGACCTACGAATCCTTGAGCAGGATTCATAAGTCCAAAAGGTCCCTAGTGTTGGAAGAATTATCCTTCTGGGTTCAGTTCCAAGTAGAGAAAAAGACACTGGAAGCATGGAGGCTGTTTGGAAAGGTGGTTTAATGGTGGACAAGACCACATGGCTTGGAGCTCCAAAGAAGGAAGGATGATCATATGCTTCAAGGTGAAGGAAGAGATCAAGAAGAAGGGAAGAGGGCTGAAAGTGCCTGGTTTTATACCCTCTGTTGGGATTTGAATTTCAGCTTGTATTCTGATTGGTTGTCAGACTCCCATGGAGCCATGCAGGGGCAACTTTGTAGGCTGTCCTAAGTCTAGGCTTGGTTGAGCCTTGATGGATGATGATTTAATGAAAGAACTTTGGCCAATTCTACCTGGAGATCTTTGTTATGTAAAATATTCTGTCCCAGGCTTTAATGGCCCACCCATTAACAAAGGTGGAGGTGAGCTTCTGCTTCTGAGGCGAGTTTCTACTTCTCTTTTTAAAGAAAATATCCTGCTTTTTTATTATTTCCTAGGTTATTTCATCTTTCTAGGAGGGGGTAGGTTTTAACTTCCAACACTAGTTTGTATTCAGGATCTGTTTGTGGGAATGCCTCCCATTGAGCACCAAAGGTGGTAAATTTCCATATCCGGAATGCCTCGGATAAAATAAGCCATTTAACACTGATGAATAAATGAATTTCCCATAAATGCTAAGTATAATCTGAGCACAGTTCTATGAGTAGATGTGAATATCATGCACTTAACAGCAATGCAAGGCCAAAGAAGCTAGATGCACATAGAGTCTTCTCAAATTTAATTCTAGGAAAGAGGATTGGGGTGTAATATTTTGGAAAATAGATCAGTCTACTCCATCCCTTATTTATTCATGAGCACTTTGTGAGCTGTCTAGGACTCTTTCTCTTAGGCTCCTGACCAATAGATTGACATTTCACTTAATAGAGGAGGTGGAATGTTCATCTGGTCCACATCTATCAAATTTCCATTTTTCTTTTCTTTCCAAGACTCTGAGAATATCCTTTAACTAAATCTCAAAATAAAAACACAAGAGCTGAGTACGATAAATTTCATTTGCAAAATCTCCTAGCATCAATTTCCAAATCCAATCAAAATATCAGAGGCAATGAAGCCATTCAGCCTTCACCTTTAAACAAATCAACAACCCTGCTTGCAAGTACTTAGTTAAATTTTTTAACTCTACCTTAGAGACAAAAATTTTTCCCAGCGCACATTTCCAGCTTGCTTTTTTTCTGAATAATTCCCAATTTGAATAGATTGCAATTTCATCTGCAGCATTATGAATAGTAAGAGGAGGGGTGTCAAACTCGATTTCATTGAGGGCCACATCAGGTTGTGTTTGACCTTGGGGGGGGGCGGGATGGGTGTGGTCAGGGTGGCCATGGCCAGCTTGATGTCACTCCTGTCGTGCACCAGTGGTAGCCCAAGTGGTCTGCCAGCAAAAACGGGCCCCTGAGCTCCATTTTAGGCCTCCATGGCTTCCTGAAGCCCTCTGCCATTTTCCATTTTCACTGGCAGAGGGTTGCATGAGATCATGGCAATGGAAAATGGAACTCAGGAGCCTGTTTTTTCTGGCAGAAGCACTGTGGGTCAGTCCTTTGTGGGCCAGATCTAAGCACTCTGCAGACCAGATCTGACCCCTGGGTCTTGATTTTGAACCCCTGTCCTTGAGGATTCAGAATCTAAATTTGGTAATCACTCTCTCACCAACCTTTTTCAGAGAAACCAGCTTGAAACTCTTTACCATAGATGCAGTTTTTTCCTCTTTCTATGCCATGGAAGCTTGCCAAATATCCTTTCAGTCTACCTTTTGAATGTTCTTTCAAACCCCATTCAAAGATTTCCCTCCCCTTTTCTGAGCAACTGTTTTATTTCCTTGATCTCTCCTCCCCCCCTCCATTTTTTTCCCAATGACCATTTTACTCACATCCCAAAAGAACCTTCCAAGCTGCAACCTTTGACCAGAAGACATACAGCACCAGGGGCACACACATTGCATAGATCACTTTGCATTTACTTCTTTAGTTATGTGTGGAAGCATTTATATAGCCACCAAACTCTGACCATGTGCATTAGGGCTGTGTATGTAAAGAAAACAAGGAGAAAAGTAAATCATTTTCAACCTGTACAAAGTAGCATATTAACAGAATAATAGAGTTGAAAGTGTTGTGAATGCATAGAATGTAATAAAGTTATTTGGAGCTTGGAGTTAAGTGCAGGGTTCTGGCCCTGCACTTCTG
>BHEV01031512.1:0-20877 GCA_004319985.1 Emydocephalus ijimae | reverse complement strand
CACTCCTTACATATTATCCCTCAGGATGACTCGCTGGTCAGAATTCTTGGCTGCTTACAACTATCGGCTGCAATACCGCCCAGGAAAAGCTATTCCCCATGATGATGCATTGAGCCGGGCACCACTTCCAGAGACTCTCGCTGATCCCGCGCCAACGTTGACCACCTTATAAATCGAATCGTTGCACGCGCCGCCATTAACCGCCCGAGATATCGCAAGGGAAACCAAACGTGACTCCACCTTAGCACGAGTCCTGAGCTGGGTAGAACGCAGATGGCCATTGGACCAGCTATCAGATGACTTCACACCATTCAAGACAAGACAAACAGAGTTGTTCTCACAAAAGGGCAGTGTCATCTGGGGCGATAGAGTCGTTGTCCCAGAACGATTCCAGAAAGCAGTACTCAGAATCTTGCACGATGGCCATCCCGGTATCGTGAGAATGAAGGCCCTTGCACGAAGCTACGCTTGGTGGCCAGGCATTGACAAACGCATTGAGGAATGGGTTAAAACTTGCCATAGATGCCAGGAAGTGAGCAACGCCCCACAAAAGCCATTCCAACTGAGTGGGAAACGCCACGAGGACCCTGGTCCCGTATTCACTTGGACTTTGAGGGGCCGACCAAAGGCCACACCTTCCTTCTAACCGTCGACGCCTACTTGAATTGGCTCGAGATTCACCGGATGACCAACATGACCACCAAAGCAGTCATCAAACGACTGGAAAGACTGTTTGCGACCCACGGACTGCCAGACGTTCTGGTATCCGACAATGGGCCCCAATTTACTGCGCTGTCCTTCGAGCAATACCTTGCTGACCGCGGCATCCGGCATGCGCTCACCTCGCCTGCGCATCCTGCTACCAATGGAAGGGCTGAGTGCATGGTTTAATTCATTAAAAAGACCTTGCAGAAAATAGACTACGGTAACATCGATGACAAAATCAACCGAATTCTCTTCCTACAACACATCACACCACACAGCGTCACTAATAAAACTCCCGCTGAACTGCTAATGGGACGCAGGCTCCACTCCCACCTCAACCGGTTACACCCAGCGTATGAGCCGGAAAAACCACTCGGATCCAGCAGCCGATGCCGTACCTTCCAGGTAGGCAATTGCGTATACGCTAAAAACCTGTCCGGTGATCCGCTGTGGGTTGAAGCAACAATCATATGTGTAACTGGCCCAAGATCCTACATTGTAAAGTGCTTCGACGACAAAATTTGGAAACGCCATATCGATCAGTTGCGATCGCGGCTCTGTTCAGACAGTTCCAAATTCCCTAATGACCAAGCTGAGGGGGGGGGAGATACAGAAGAAGACGAAAACCCGATAGAAGAAAACCCATTCGATAGACTCGATAGCGGAATAGAGACACAGGAAAGAGATCTAGAGATGATAGTAGGTCTACCTCAAGGAGCTACCAACAATAGCGGAGAGGACAGAAACAAGAACGCTGAACCTGAAGAAACCCCTCTGCTAAACAACGATCTACCTCAGCAGAATGGTAGCCAAAAACAGGACACACCGCGGAAGTCGAACAGACTAGTAAAGCAACCGTCCTATCTAAAGGACTATGTAAATGCACCCTGTAAAAAGAAGCCAGGGGGAAGGGGTGTTGTGAATGCATAGAATATAATAAAGTTATTTTGGAGCTTGGAGTTAAGTGCAGGGTTCTGGCTATGTACTTCTGATTGGCTGTCTAATGGCAGGATCGGATTGGCCCGTTCAGGGGAGTCTGATTGGCCATTAACAGAGCCTTCATATTGGTTCAGTGGAGCAAGTGCTCCTGAGTTCTTATTGGTTAAATAGTTATTGGGTTATCTATATAAGAGGGTCGTAGCTGCCCTGTTTTCTTGAGCTGTCACTATGTAATAAAAAGAGTTGAAGTTCACTGTTTAACTGGCTCGTCTCCATTCATTATCACCCATGCCTCAAACATGACAGTTAGCATTCAGAAAACTTTGGTTGCACTGGAAGCCATTCCTTTATCTTCTCATAGATATTCACTATCAATGAAGCACTGAAAATAACCCTGTTAACTTGTTAGAAAAAAATGAATTAAATTCCAAACTATTAAACAAAATCATTTCCACTTTCCTGTTCTTATAGAAATGCTTAACTTAGCAACACTTGGCAGTTGATGCTTTGAAAAATCAAGCTTCTGGAACACAGTTCTTATAGCTGGTTGGACAAAAAGAAAACTAGAGAGCAGAGCTGATCCTACTAGGCAGGAATAAGCAACTTTTTCTTCTTGGCTGAAGGCAGGAGAATAGCACATTTGTGAAAGATGGTTTATATGGCATCTTTATGCATTTTTTTTCTTATAAAGGTATATCAGGCTCCCAGTCAGATGATAATTTGTTCTACATTCAAGTGTTCTAACTTGTGTTAAAAAAAACATGCCATGCATATCCATTGTAGTGCAATATGTATTAACCTTTAACTTATCCAGTTTTTCTTTTAAAATAATATTTTATATCAGTGATTAGATCTAGCGAACACTTCTACAATATATATTTTAAATACACCATTTGTTCTTTCTGTTCATTAAAATCTTGTATATGGGCTGGGTAGGGGTGACAATATGACTTAGTGTTATGCCCTTGTTGGAATCTGGCTCCGAGGGAGAGATGGAACAGTAGACAGGGAGTGACAGTGGGGCTCCAGTGGTTGTGGAGGAAACTGGGGAAGGGCACAGGCCAGATGGAAGACCAAAATTCAGAGGAAGACCAAGGCCCATCCTCTCTTCATCCTAGGGCACACAGGGAGGAGCGGATAAGGGAGAAACATGAGTGGCATGGTCTACTGGGGAGGAAGGGGCCCTGACCCCCTTCATGGGCTGCAGCTGGGAGGACTGTTTAAAAGAACAAACTGTGCATGGCAAAGTTACTGGAGCAAAGAGTGCATTATTCTTGTCGGAGCTTATCTGTGTTTTGACTTCCTCCCAACTGTGATTGCTGCATTATCTGGTAGAAGTCTGCAATTAATCATCCTTGCCTGCCATAGTAATTCCTTCAGTGTGGTTGGTGTTGGGTTTTTTTATTTCTAATTAACTTTACTTTGGGTGTGGACTGCATTTACTCCCTCCTTATGCAAATTTACTCCCTCCTTATGCAAATATGCTCCTAGTATGGCTTCTTGTAGACATGCGCTTAACTAAGGCACTAAGCATAACAATAACAGTATCCAATGTTGAAAATACTTATACATCATTCCAGAATGCTATCTATTTTTCTAATTATGTAATATCACTGATGAATGGTTTGTTTTAATTCTATGAAAATTTGTATTTCTTTATTCTAGCTTACTTTGACCCCGGGATACAGGCTAGCATACTTCTTGCTATTGTACATCCCACCCATTCTACATGCTTATAGGAATCTGTTCTTACCTGAAACCTTTTGCTTAATGGAACCTTCCACTTTTCCACTGAGCACTCATCAAGAAGCATCAACCTAAAATAATTGCATAACTAAAAAATTCAGTATGTATACAATCTTCATCCCATTTTGGACATGAGATTTATTACCAATATTTTAGATACTTTTAAATTGTTCAGGTAGTCCTTGAATTATGATCACAATTGAGCCCAAAATTTATGTTGCTAAGTGAGACATTTGTTAAATGAGTTTTTGCCTCATTTTATACCCTTTCTTGTTATAGATATTAAGTGAATGGCTGCAGTTGTTAAATTAGTAACATATTTGTTAAATGAATGTGGCTTCCCAATTGACTTTACTTGTCAAAAGGTTACAGAAGATGATCACATGATCCCAGGATATTTCAATCATCATAAATATGAGTCAGTTGTTATGAGTCTGCATTCTGATCATATGATCATGGGAATGCTGCAATGGTTATAAGCAGGGGTGGGATTCAAAAATCCCAACAACCGGTTCTTTGCCCAGTTGCTAGGTGGTTTGGCCATGGTGCGAGGCCTACCGGAACTTCCGGGAGGACCATTTTTTGCCTTCCAGAGTCTGGAATTTCCTTGGACCTCTGGGAGGATGAAAATGGCCTCCCCTGGGCTCTGGAGGCCCTCTGAAAGTCGGAAACAGGCCTGTTTCTGGACTTCTTGAACTTCCAGGAGGGCCATTTTCCCAGAGACTCTGCACGAACCCTGTGGAGACAGGCCACATGGAGACTCCTGGAAGGGGAGGGGAGGAATGGACGGGGCCAGCCAGTCGATTCAATTACTGGTTTGGCAAACCAGATGTAAATTTAACATATGGTTCACCCTAACCAGCCCGAATTGGCTGAATCCGACCCCTGCTTGTACTGTAAGTGTGAAAAATGGTCATAATCACTTTTTTCAGTGCCATTGTAACTTTGAATGGTCACTAAATGAACTATTGTAAATCAAGGACTACCTGTACTAGCCAACTTGATAGTGGAAAACTTACCATTGGTTGGCTGCTTACATTACCTTACATACCAATATTATTTTATAGCTTAATGTGTTTAATACCAGTTGCTGTGGAAAAGAATAAAGAAAATGTTCCTGAGACAAACTTGCAAGTATTTAGGGATCCCCAATCCCTGGGCTGTGACTCACTACTGAGCCGTGGATTATTTGCAACCAGGCCATGCGAGTGGCAGGCCAGCACATGTGCACACACCCATGCAGCTCAATTTACACAAGTTGAGCTGCACACACACGCACATATGCACCAACTTGCTGCTCACACAAGTTGAGCTGCACACACATGCACATGCCCATTATCCCATTGCTGTATGGCCCATTTCTCTCCTCACCCCACCAAGCCGCCAAGCTGCAAAGGTTGAGGACTACTGCTGCATTTGGTGATCACATGCATAACCCAGAAAACTGGGCTGTTTTTTTTTTAAACCAGATTTATCAGGACTCTTCATCTATTCCTATTTTGTATGACTTTTGATTTCAAAGCAAGAGGAGTGAATGGCAGGCAAAATAGAGTGCCTTGATGGTTTATGGCTAAAAAACTGTTCTTTTCTTAATGCCTTAACACTAATGTTAATAGGGAAAAGCATTATACCACCTCTTGAGTGATGCAAATTCTGTTCTTGTAATGGGAAATGAGAGAGCTTTAGAACCTGGAGATCCAAGATCTCAACTGATATGTGCATAGTCCATGCATGTTTTGCTTTTAGTGCCAGATAATCAGTAGTCAGCTAAAAAAAATTGTAAGGCTTTTCATCAATGTAACAATAAAAAACTTTCAGAGCATCACTCTTACCAGCCTTGGACTACTTTCTCTACAATTAATGGAGAATTGTATAATTTTTAAGGCTTTGGATACTGTCACTGGGACTTACTCTTTTAATTTCTCTTTAGAAATGTTTCTCACCATAAATATAGTATGGCGAAATAAAAAAAATATATTTATATACTGCATTGTTCAAAGATGTTAGCCTTTCTTCCAAAACAATTTACAAAAAAGAAATCATTAAAGCAATATCTATGAAAAACGTCAATATATGTAGTTTTATATTGTATTAAAAATTGTAGTAACAATAATATAGGATATATATAGTATAGATCAATGATACATAGAATTATTCTAAAAGTATTAGTTTGCTTCATGGATGGATACTGTATACTGGAAATTGATTCCAGAAATCATTTAGAGTGAATTGATTAGTTTATCGGGTATCTATTGGGATCCAAAAATTGAGGCTGGATTAGATTCTAGTCCAAAATTATAAAATAATATTTTTTGGAGATTCATGTTACTTCTGACCCAGCAGACATTTGGAAGCAGGTTTGCTATGAATCTCCCCACAGCAGTGAAAGGTCAGTGTTTTATAACATATTCCATCATCACTGTTTGGCTCAAGCAAAATTTTTCTTTTGGTTCTAAGTTGCTAGGCTGTTATACAATCCAAAAAGAGTTGCTGTGCTATTGTTTATTTAACAAAGTGAAACACAGTCCTTCATCTATCAAGGAATGCTTTTAATCTTTCTCATCCTATTGTACGCAAAATGTATTAAGAGTATAAATTATACCCAGTATTTCCAATTAGTGAACATGGTTGGAGAATGCCAGTTTCAGAAAGATCAATAGGCTTGTATATATCCTATTAGGTTGACTTATGATTGGATAATTCAACCTTCATCTATGTGTTCATCTGGGTAACATGCTGATTTGCTTGTGCAGTTCTTGAAAACATTTTTTAAAGGTTTCTATTTTACAACACAGAAAACATGCAACCTAAGTCCTGCTCCAATGGCCCTGGTTCAACTTAAGGGTTCCACATCCTTTAATCCAAGACCAAGACCCACAATGTAATCACAAAAAGAGAAATTGTGATAGAAACAAGAATGCGGCATTTCTTTCAGCACTTTTCCAAGTAAGTGATTGTTACTTTTTACATTTTTAAAAGCCACTGTAACTCAATATCTGTTTATATATGGCTGAGTTCAATGGGAAACTCAGTATTTTGTTTTTACTGCTTTTTTCAAATCTTTTGACAAAACACATAAAATGAAAACCTCAAAGACCTTTGGAAATATCACTGGCAAATTTGTTTCATGAAATGTAGAACTCTTTCTAATCCATTTTCATTCCTAAACTTAATTTTGGAAACATTCACCCTTTTGGATATCTAAAATATCTCAAGATTAACCAACGTTGTGCTTATTACTTTATGACCCCTCTGCCATTTCCCTCCTTTCCCACTTCTTTCAGAATCAAAACTCAAAAGTTTAACCTTTTCTTAACTTTTCAAAATACATCTTTTCTATTTGTTACTATCATATTTCTTAAGCATTAATGCACTCACACCTATGAATGTGGTATTTGGATCACAATACCTCATGCTAGATACTGACAGACAGCTGCTCAGGGCTTATGATAAGGCATTATTACCAGTGCAGCCTTATAAACTGATTTGAAATGATCTGTTGAAAAAAAGTTTTGAATCTAGGCCTCAACAAGTCCTGCTCTGTAGCTTCTACAATATGTGTAGGAGCCTCTGTGGAACAGTGGTTACAGTGCAGTTCTGCAAGCTACTTTTGCAGCCAACTGCCTACAATTTGGCAGTTCAAATCCCACTAGGCTCCAAGGTTGACTCAGCCTTCCATCTTTCCCAAGGTGGGTAAAATGAGGACCCGAATTGTTGAGGGCAATATGCTAACCCTGTAAACCACTTAGAGAGGGCTGTAAAGCACTATAAAGCGGTATATAAGTCTAAATGCTATTTCTATGTAGGTTTTCTGATGCATATATGTCTTGTCTCCAAAGTTATATGCATTCATTTTGCTGAAAATCTCAAACTAGTAATGAATACAGTTTGCTGTATATGATCAATAGAAAATATTAGTGGTATGCATCTTAATATGGCTTCCTTGTTGTTTTATCATCACTTACCTGGTGTGCCATTCATAGCACATAATGAGTACAACTTGATTTGGCAGAAGAGGTGGACACTGGCAAGAAGAATTCGTATACAGAGGAATTAGAGCACGAGGAACTGGAGTCAAAGATTTCAAAACATTTTTCACATCAACCATTGTGGTTATTTCATTGCAACTTCTTCTCTCCACACTCTTTATTTTAGCATGAATAACTGCAAGAAGCAAAATAATGCAGAGTAAGTACAGAGTAACATACTGAAACCTACATCTGAGAAACATGTATAAAAATTTTCTAATACATTTATCAGAGAGAATGTTATGATCGTGAGCCTACCAGTATGTCCTCTTTTTTCTTTTTTCTATTATATTCAGGCAGGCAGGAAAAGCCATTAAAGTACTGTACATCTAATCTGTACTAAACAAAACTAATATTTATGTGAAACTGTTGTTTACATAAATGAAGGATAAGTATTGTTGAAAACAAATGAGATTTCCAGAACCAACATGTAGGGAGCTGTTTTTCTAGTCATAAAAAAGTATAACGTAATTGTTTAAGCAGAGACTCCAACTGAAAGTTGTTATAAACAGCACAAGCATTTGCTTAGACCTACCAATATTTACAAGATAAGTATTTGAATTTGTTTCCTTACTAACACTTCCCTATAAGCCAAACTATAAACCAGACAGTTGTTTGCACTAGCAAAAATTGGAAATTTTAAAAAGCAGTTTGAGGACCAGATGCAAGGTAATGGTGATCTGCTTTAAAAATAGTTCAACATTTTTACTCTGGAATATCTGTCTCAGCTGATGGGCAGCTGATCAACAGGCAACTGTTGATGCCACTGCTTAACTGTTGATGCCACTGCTTGATCAGCTGATCAACAGGCAACTGTTGATGCCACTGCTTAAGACACGGGAAAGTGATCATTTGCAAAACAGGACTTTCTCAGAAATGGTTTTAGCCTTATGGAATTATTTCAATTGGGAAATGCATTGTAAACACTGTTGGCTCTTTTGAAAGGAACAACTGACATGAAATTAAGTACCTGCTTGGTAATCAGGTATCTTCCTTCATGGAGAAGGGAGAGTGATTGAAATTGACACATATGGGGAATCTGGGAAATAAGCAAGAACTCCAGTTCAGCCTACCTCGTTTTTTTAACACAGTGATAAGGAAAAGTGGAGGTCTTACATTAAAGATAACTAGATAACCTGTGAAAAGTTTTATATCAAAAAAGATGAACAGAATGACCATAAGAATGCAAAAAAGTAGTGGGAATGAGAGTGGCTTCTGACTTCCTGCTCGCTTTCCCACTGACTTTCTTTGCAGGAATTGTTTAGGGAGCATTGGAAATGATAATCACATGACTACGGATGAAATGAAGCAGCTACAACTTTGCAAAATTTCAGTCCCATGGGAATTTATGAGTCCCAGATTTTTGAGACATGCTGTATGTGCCCATTTAGTGTAGGGTGTCAAACTGAAGGCTTGTGGGCTGGATCCAGCCCACAGTGTGCTTAGGACTGGCCTGCGGGCCCACTCTGGAAACAGCAAAGGACCAGCCCACAGTGCCTCTGCCAGTGAAAATGGAGTTCGGGAGGACCACATGCATACTCCCCAGCCTCCATTTTTGCTGACAGAGTGTTGCAGGAGGCCATCGCAGCAGAAAATGGAGCCCAGGCAGGCCACACAAGGTGTCCCCGAGCTCCATTTTCACTGGCAAGAGGCCATTATGGACAAAAACGGAGCCCAGGAAGGCCGCACATGGTCTCCCCAAGTTTTGCTTTTGTTAGCAGAGGGTTTCAGGAGGCAATTGCAGCTGAAAACGGAAATGAGTGATGTTGAGCTGGCCATGCCTATCCTGGCCACCCAGCCCCACTCCCTCCAAGCTCAAATGCAACCCTGATGCGGCCCTCAAAGAAATTGAGTTTAACACCCAATTTAGTATATACTGATTTAAAAATGGTTCCCCTAACAATGCACTGTTTCACCCAATTGAAGGTTACAAGTAATCAGATAGGCATAAGAGTTTTACAAGGCTATAGAAAGATTTCATTGAATAGTATAAAAGCACAAAAGATCAACTACACTTTCTCTTTTTTTAAATAAAGTGGTAGATCTCTGCTTTGATATACCTTAACGTAAGCTTATTGGTGTCAAGGCAGTGGGGGAAAAGGTGACAGGCATGTAAAGAACCCAAAATATACATTGAAGAGAAATGGTTGCAAAGTGGGCTGGCTAATGATCAATAGAAAAGAAGTGTATCTCTTTTCTGTCTTCCCAGAATGCACTTCTGGAACACAGGAGCAACAAGTCAACTGACCTTAGCTCTGAAATAATGCATAATGCATTGACATTGCAGACGTTACACACATGGAAGCAGCAAGGGAAAATGTCAGCTTAAAGGGAGAAAATACTTTTATGACTGGCTGTTCCTTTGAAAGAAATGTGGTCCTTCCTTCCTTCCTCCCACCCTCCCTCCCCCTCCCTCTCTGTATGAAATTCACATGATAGTATATTTTTTCTCATTTCCAACCACCTTATGTATTTCCACCTAGAAAATGGTTTAAAAACATCTTCCCTCTCAAAAACTCATTGATTAAATATGAACTATCTTAAATATATGAGTTAAACGAAACCCCCGAAATTACGAAACACCGAGAATTAAACGAAAATTAAAACAAAATACAAAAATAAGGCAGTACACTTTTATTTTGTCGTTGTTTTTTACTCTGACTCTCTAGATGGATAATTAATGGGTCCGATTTCACCGCGCTGAAAATCCCAGAATTTCATTCTTCCTCAAAGAATGAGGAAATCGCGATCGTAAAGATTTTGCTTGTCTGTAATCGCTACCACCCGTTGCGGTCTTTCTTACCATAGCTGTAGTTTTTGTTCAGATAAATCGCCAGCGTGGGTTTTACCTTCTTGCATTTGCAGCGATCTAGACATTTTATTAGAAGCAAAAGAAAAGAAAGAGGTAAATTCCATCGCCGCTAACTCCCAAGCAGAAGTGAGCCCCATCGAAATAAGAAGAGAGAAAGGGCACTTACGGGGCATCTTGCACTCTGGGATCAGCGGCTTCTCGTGGAGCATCACGTCCTCCGAAAAGTCAATCCATTTCATCTCCTCTTAACGAGAAAACAGGCACCCCAAAGAGGCAATGAAAGGTTGGAAGACGAAGAAGAGACAGGAGCGAACAGGGAAAGCCTTCCTCTCATCTCTTCAGAGATTTATCCCTTCCACCCGACTCCTAAGCCCATCTTCTTGTGATACACAGATTTACCTCCGCCCTGCCCCCACACAAGATGCACCGACCTGAGAGATAACTAACAAGCTGGCCAGCCCAGCTCTTGTCACTTTCGGAACAGGCCGGCTCCGAAGTGGGTCGATTTTTCTCTCCCAACTGCTCGGATGAAAGTGAGCCTGAAATCTGACCTGGCTTGCGACGACCATCTAGTAAGCGGCAAGAAGGGGGTGGGGGGTTCCCTCTCGCTTGAGTCGGTAAAGAGGCCTGGACCCAGGGCGAAATCGTGGGGTGGATTCTGAAGCTGTCTGAAAAAGCTACAGCCCACAATTAGAGGCAGATAACCGGTTGGGTTTCCCTCGAATATCTCAAGGGCTGGCTGACCCAGGGCCCGACCGGTCCTTCGGAACGAGCACTTCTGAAAGCTGGTCGAAGCGGTGTGGGCTCAAGAGTCCCTGAGCCCTTAAGGCACTTCTCCCTGGTGGAAAGTCCCCCCGAATCCCGAAACTCTCTCCGCTCCTGACCATCCTCTATCCCACCTACCGGAGCGCCTTTCCCAAGCCAACCAGCCAAAAGAGCTTCTCTTGGGAAGCCGGATTATAAACTGGAACCGCTTGGAGTTTAACCTGCCTTCTTCGCCTCACCTGCCGGGAGATCCGTAACGATGGCCTCTGGGGCTATGCACACGCCCCGATCATAGACAGGCAACTCCTCGCAGGACAAGCCCTCGGGCCAGCTGTGGTTGTATCTCTTCATGAGGGGCTCACAGCCGTCGCGGGCTCGCTGGCACAGAGACTTACAGGGCTTGATGGGGTCGTGGAGAAATTCCACGGTGCAAATGGGGGCGAACATAGCGCATAGAAAGAAGCTTAGCACAGGGCTGCAGCCAAAGTCTATCAGCTCCTGGTACTGCTCAATGGCGAGGACTGCGTTCTCCTGGGTGCTGTGATGCAAGTGATTAGGCATCCGCGTCATGTTCCAGGGCATATATCGACACATCTGAATGCGCACCGGCTCGCAGGGTGACCCAGGCAGCAGAGCCGCAACCGCCCGGCAAAGCCAGGGCGAGAGCCAAGCCAGGAGGACTAGCACGACCATCCTCTCGATGGACACCGCTCACCACTTGCCTGCACCTTCGTGCTCGGCTGTGGACAGACCGCCGTGGGAGAGAGCCACCAAGGAAGTGCCTGCTCACCTCCAAAGTGTGCGAAGCTGGGTCGTCGAGGCTCAGTCAAGAGGCAACCATCGACGGTTAAGGGGCTAGGGACACTATTTATAACCGATTGTGCCAGTGACGTGTGAACTGGCTTCTGTTTGCCTGCCCGGTCATTACTGGAAGGGGGGCGGAATCTTGTGCGCGGGCTGAACTTCTGAGGCAAGCCCGACTGTACCCCATTTCCATTGAAGTGCCATCCTTGACCTTCTTCCTCCTCCTCTTCCTCCTCTTCTTCTTCCTCTTCTCCTCCTTCCTCTTCTAACCCAGGATTTAAAGCAGACAATGAATTATCCAAGTACATTGAAAAGAAGCAGTGGAATTATATAAAAGAGGGGGTGGGTGGTGAGTTAGAGTTGGGAGTTTATTTAAATGCTATATGTGCAGAATACTGTACTTTTTTCAATAGGAGAAGCCAGGAGCATTAACCTGAGAAGCTTTTCCTTATCCAGAGAAGAAATATTATTTGCACCACAAATAAGTAAATTCCTCATCTGGAATTAGAAAAGAATAGTCAAATACAATTTTAACAAATATTTGTTCAACTTTTGAAACTAAGCCACCTCCATTAATTAAACCCAGTAAAGTAAAATCCTCAAGAATAGTTTAAAAATCCAGCATAGGAATAACTCCCTTTCCTATCCCATTACTTTAGAAAATTCTTGACTGTACTAATATCAAAGAATAATATGTCCAAAACAGTGAGCCTTCTTTAAAGCATGAACTATCAGTTGTATGATGTTCCTTACTATGTTCTTCCACTTATTTGTAAAATAAAAGCTGCTTGTAGTACCAATTCTTAGCATTTGCATACGTTCTAATAACAATGTTACATTTTCTGCTGTTCAATCTAACACTCTAATGTCTTTAATTCAAAATCTTTAAAACTTAAACAGAATAGTATCACAACAACTGGCCAGAGATAGCATAATTAATTTGTGGCATTACATTTTTCCTGTTATTTTGGACAACTTTGTGTTTTATATAAAGATAAAATAGTATATTTTTTCAGTGATATATTTTGGGACAGTTTACCAACAGTACCATCCCGTTTTATTTGATAGAACAGAACAGAATAGAATTCTTTATTGGCCAAGTGTGATTGGACACACAAGGAATTTGTCCTGGTGCAAATGTTCTCAGAATACATAAAAGAAAAGATACATTCATCAAGAGTCAAGAATCATAAGGTACAACACTTAATGGTAGTCATAGGGTACAATAAGCAATCAAATCATACTAGGAAACAGTCGATATAGATTGTAAGGATACAAGCGACAAAGTTACAGTCATACAGTCACAAGTGGGAGGGGGTGGGTGATAAGAAGTGATAAGACTGTTAATAGTAATAGTGCAGATTTTGCAAATACTTGGACAGTGTTGAGGGAAATATTTGTTTTGGCAGAGTGATGGCATTTGGGGAAAAAAACTGTCCTTGTGTCTAGTTGTTCTGGTGTGCAGTGCTCTATAGCGTCATTTTGAGGGAAGGAGTTGAAACAGTTTATGTCCGGGATGTGAGGGGTCTGTAAATATTTTCACAGCCCTCTTTTTGATTCGTACAGTACACAGGTCCTCGATGGAAGAGAGGTTGGAAGTAATTGTTTTTTCTGCAGTCCTAATTATCCTCTGAAGTCTGTGTCTGCCCTGTTGGGTTGGAGAGCCAAACCAGACAGTTATAGAGGTGTGGATGATAAACCCAATGATTCCTCTGTAAAACTGTATCAGCAGCTCCTTGAGCAGTTTGAGCTTTCTGAGTTGGCGCAGAAAGAACATTGTTGTGCTTTTTTGATGACGTTTTTGATATTAGGTGCCCATTTTAGGTCATGTGATATAATAGAATCTAAAAATTGGAACCTAGAAATCTGTTGATACTGTGTTGTCTAGTATTGTAAGAGATAGTAGTATGGGAGGGTATGTATGATACCAACTTCTGACAATTAGAAACAGGTCAACAGAATAGCATCCATTCAGCTATGATTACAGAGCATAGATAGATCTATTCTCTGTAGAAATAGGTTCTTTTGCAAGCCATTAAAATAGTTAGCATTAACACTGATGATGTTACCTAATTTGGGTAATGAAATGTTTGCAAGAAAACAAGCAAGCTCAGAGAGCAGCAAGGAACCCTCAGCCATTAAAATAAATGAACAATAATTGCATCTAGTGATAGTGAATGCCTTAAGGCAAGGGTGTCAAATTGGATTTCTTTGAGGGCTGGTTCAGCATTGTAATTCTCCTCTGTGGGCTGGTGGTGGTGGTGGGAACAGATGTCTCCTGCAGCACTGTGCTGGCTGAAAATGGCCTGTTTTCAGCCTGCTTTTTGGCCCCTTTTGGCCTGTTTTTCAGCCTGTTTTGGGCTTGTTTTTCAGTCCATTTTTGGTCAATTTTCCGTCAATTTTCCAGCCTGGTTTCCGCCTGGTTTTCCGCCTGATTTTGTCCCAGTTTTGACCCAGTTTCAGCTGGCAGAGAGCTGCAGGAGGCCATGGAGGATGAAAATAAGGCGCAGGAGGAATGCACATAGCCCATTTTAGCTGCCAGAGGCACCGTGGGCCAGATTTAAGCACTCCAAGCCAAATCTGGCCTGCGAGCCTTGAATTGGATACCCTTGCTTCTACCAGTGAAACAGCTCTCCCAAGCTCCATTTTTTGGCTGCAACAGCTTCCTGCAGCCCTTTGCTAGAGAAACAGATCTCGGGAGCACCATGCATAGCCAGTGGTAGGATTCAAATAATTTAATAACTGATTTTCCCATGGGAGTTGGCTGTCATGGGAGGCATGGCTCATCTGCATCTTCCAACTCTGCCGCACATGTGGGATGAGACTCCCATGATAGCCAACCTGACCCTGGGCGAACCAGTTGTTAAAGTTTTTTATTTTTTAATTTTTACACATCTCTTTGCGTGGACAACGTGGTTCCAGATTATAATACTTATACATAATCATACTTTCATTTCCACCAATCTTATATGATGTCATCTGATCTCATTATCCATTTCACTCATCTTTAAATAAATTTCCATTTCATATTTCAATTCATTAATTCAATATCATTTCATCTAAATATAGATTCCCAGTTCTTTATCCCCTATTATTTCCATTTTCAGCTTACACCTATTTTATTTAACATTACACATCATTATTATCCTTAATTTTCCATAAGCCAATTATATAATAAACAATCTAAAAGAAATAAAAATAAAAACTAATATATTTAGGATCCACATGGTATATCCCGTCAATCTATTTAATTTAATAAATCATTCCCCAGCTTTAAACATAGTCATATTACAAAATCAACTGTATATTTTAAAACATATATATTTTATCATATCCCCCCTGAAATTGCTAAAATTTATCCAAAATTTATATATATGTTTTAATACATTTCCATTTAATACATTTCCATTCCCCTGTTTTAATCCTCCAGTGTAAGAGTTCATGTGCTCTCCCAATCAGTCTATGGGAATTGGATAGTTACTTAGGAATTATGAGTTGTTGGGAATGCATCATGGTAAATGTAGTTAAAGGTATCCTGGGAAATGTTGTTCATGTCACGTGGCCACATCTGTAATCCTGATTGGTCACTGAATTGACCCTTGGTGGGTGGGGGGAGGTTTTCCTCACTTTTGCCTGAACTCTCTAACTCAGGACAGCGTCTTTCTATCATTATGAGATGGGTTAGGAGATAACCATCTTGTACTACAAGGCAGATATACAAATGATTGGTCATTAAAAAAGAACTTCATCACAAACGTGAATTATGAGGATACCTGATGAACCAATAAATGTAATTTGTTATGTACATCTTGTTATCTATCTGCATCTGTACAGCTTCAAATCCACCTCTGTGCAGAAGACAGAAAAGTAAAAGATAATCTCCTGTGGCCCATCTATATAAAGATTGTTAATTTGGATTTGTGATAAAGCAAAGTAATATTGAAGCCAGGAGTGAATATGCAATGTTATTCTAAACCTGCATATATCATCCTCTCTCTCTGTGAGCATCAGAATATTTTACACTGGTTGGATGGTGGAGGGGTTGGAATTCATCCACATGCTACAAACAAAGAAAACCAGTAACCCCCCCACCCCACCCCTCTTCTTTGCTCAATTTGTCTCCCTGCTATTTCAAAGACTCCATTTGCATAACAAGGACAGACAGATATTTCCCAGCTCTCAAAGGAAAAACCAAACCTCTGTCTTTAAACCTTCTACAAATGCAGTGAGAGACTCTGAGAAATCATGCCTGTATGTTTGTCACTAAAACAAAGCTGATCTTCCTCTGCTCCTCTGGCAAAGCAATAAAGAGGCCACAGCTATAAAAATTCCTCCAGCCAGAAGCGTCTCCACAGCAAGGGCACATTCCTTCCCCCTGAAGAGAGACACTTAATCTAGCAATGATTTAAACAAAGTCAGCATTTGTCTTTTGCTATCCTTTTGCTATTAAAAGATTTTTCCTTTAACAAAATTAGTAACAATCTGAAGCAACCACGGTGAAGCATCTTATTCACCTTTCCTTCCAGTGTTTTCAATTGCCATTCAACTGCTAAACTCTACCACCATCTGGTGGTCAATTTTTTTTCTTATGTGATTTTTTTTACAAAGTCTCTCAAGATTGACCAGAGTGCTTCTCCAATGATAACCCCCTTTGCAACTCTTGTGGACAATTTAATCCATTTAATTCAAATGTTCCAAGATTAACTGCAACCTAACAGACTCAAGTAAAGCAGCCTACATCCTCATCTAGTGGTCCAGAAGAAATTTACACTGAAGTTAAAGAATTCTTACCATTTTTTTCCTTTTTTCAAGAGTGGGCAAGGAAGTCCCCCCCTCTTTTTCTCTTCAGCCCACTGCTACATCTGGGCCCTGAGTTTTCCAATAAGTGTTTGCATTGATAATCTCTTTTTTGAAACCATTGTGGACAATTTAATCAATTTAATTCAAATGCCCCAAGAGTAACTGGAACCTAACTTGGGTGTAGCAACAGCATCTTCCTGACCCTCTGCTGCCACCTTGCGAAGCAAGCGACAATTATAGGCATATTTCTGCATTCCGCCCTTAAGTCTTCAGACTATGCTATGCATATTTCTGCGTTCAGCCCTCTAGTCTTCAGACTTCGCGACACAACCTCTAGTGCCCCCTTGTGTTGCAAGCTTACAACACACCCTAGAAGCAGCCATATTATGTGCTGCTAGCATCGCCCAGACTCTGCAGTGCCACCTACGTGCTCAAGTATTAAATCCAGCAGCAATTCTACTTTCTGCTACCTGCTTGCAACGCCCTCTAGTACATAAAAGGGAATTGCACAGAAAACCACTAAAATTTTCCAAATTTCTCCCTTTGCCAATTTGAAGCATGGCAACTTCCTCAGGTATGATAGATGTCTCTGATGTACCAGAAGACCCGAATCCTCCACCCACCCTTGTCATAAATGTGGAACCTGGTTCCCAACAACTGCCTTTAGATGTCAACCCTCTGGAGAAGCCTACGACCTCAGAAGGCCTACGACCTCAGATGGCATAAGAAGCTTACCAAACTCATCGAAGAACACTTGAGGAACAATTGGGAGAAGCAATATTGCCACTACACAGACTCATGGGCAGAGCTTGAGAAGATTTGTGATGCCCCAAAACACAAGCTGCCTTCCGAGAAACTCTGCACATTGCTGGTTGATCTAGATGCCCTTCTTGCATGATGGAGACACAACAAAGACAACCTCAAGTCCATGGGTGACTCCAAACTCCTAACTCAAATCCAGTACTTTGAGGAGTTTCACAAGGAATGCGAAGACTGTCGAGGAAAGCAAGACAGCCTTCCAGGCAGCGCTCAACAATGTGCGTCAGCAGGAAGTAGCGTCAAGGGAGCAGGCCATATCTGACATGGTTCCTCGATCACATGTGTCTTCTTCCCACCATTCTAAGAAACCCTCCTCCCTCTATCCCAAACTGGCTAGATCGCAAGCAGGTTCCAGTGTCTCGCACCAACTTTCTGCTGCTGGCTCTCACCATTCTTCCAGAACATCCTCATGTCATAGCGGCGCATCTAGGCCTCCAAAGGAGCAAGTTACACCAAACAGGCTGCAGAAGCTAAAGTAGAAGCTGCAGTAGAGCTACATGCCACAGAGGAGGTAACACAGCAGAAGGCGGTAATAGCAGCTCAACAGGCTGAAATAGCAGCTCAACAGGCTGAAATAGCAGCTCAAAAGGCCAAAGCCCAGGCCAGACAACAGGTGGAAATGACCAAAGCACAGGCCAAATTGGAATTGGCCGAATGGCAAAAAGACACTGCAACAAAGATGGCACGGGCCGAAGCATGGTGGAAGATGGCTGACAACACCTCCCTCCAATTCAACCTCAAAGAGTTGGGAGAAGAGACCCCAGATACATGGGTCAAAGCCTACATGGATGAGCAGCTCTCACTACAAAACAAGCAGCTGGAACCACCTCAGTTGCCTAGCAGTCTCCTATAACCAGGGAAGCACAGGGATGAATCTCAACCACAGACTCTACACGTCAGTTACGCTACTGACATATGACCTAAAATATGAGATTCACTTCCCACCAACAGCAAACCTTCCCCAAATGATATTGTAGATACTAAGATCCAAGATTCTCTTCCCAGCACCAGCAACCCTATTGCAATGTCTCATGCCCTGCTGGCCAAGCAACTTAACCCATCAGTGCTCACAACAACTTGTTGAAGAGTTGACATGCCATCAACAACTGCCACACTCAATCCACAGGCAACAGTGTTCCTGCCACAACCTCAATACCAGTGTGGCTCCCAGGCACTACAACAGTGATGGCTAACCTTTTCAGCTTGGTGTGTCGAAAATCGGGAAAAAGTGTAGCCTTCCTCGGGTCGTGTGTCACTTCAAGAAATATGAATAATTTGGTTTATGACGGACTGGGCTGGGGTGATCACACAGGGCTGTGAAACTCGTCTCCCTGGTCTCAGGGCTGCAGGTGCAGGATGTGGGGATCAGAAGGCCACCTTACAGGACTGTGAACCTCATGGATCTCCTTTCCTCCTGTAGCATTCCTGAGGTAATGAAACTGACAAACCTCAGTTTATGGCGGTTAAAACTGGTTCTCTGCTGCAAAGATCTTGCGGCAGCGGTGACACCACGCCTCCATGCAACAAGCAGGGAGCAGGGATTGGAGCAGAGCACAGGCAGCCTCTAAATGTGCAGGTTTTCCACACACCAACAGGCGTGTCAGTCAAAGTGCCTCAGCATGTCACGAGTGACACGTGTGTCATAGGTTAGCCATCACTGCACTACAAGGTAATCACGCCCAGCCTACACAGCAGTGTGACGCTCGACCATCATCCCCAGTATGGGAGAACGACATCCTCCATAAGTATTGGGAGGAAGACTACAACCCGTCATTGACTTACAACCCGAACCCACCCTATGACAATCCAGGGGAAGAACCCTCTATGTCAATACCTCCCCCCAACTCAGCAAATGCTGAAGATTTCTGGACAAATTTGGCTGTACAGAGTGGAAAGCTAAATTTGCAGGCCAACGGAGTTCTCAGATTCTCTGACAAGCCAGGCAGCGAGTATCTAGTATGGAAGAAATTCTTCCTGCGCCCTGTTCAAGCGGCACGCCTGAACCCTGATGAAATAATCGGACACTTGATAGCATGGCTAGGGCCACAGTCTGCCAACTAGGGCACTTTTGGCATTCCACTTAGATGACCAGTTGCTGCCCTACGGTTATCATGGAAAAGGCTTGATGAACTGTATGGCGCTTCCGAGGACATAGAAGCAACACTCTTGGATAGCTTCAACAGTTTTCCTAAAATTCCTATTGACAAGCCTCGCCAAATCATAGACCTCACTAACATACTTGTCCAGCTGAGAATGGCACAATGGGATCTCAACTTACTGGCACTCACCTGTCTCAATCACGTCGACACACAGAACAAAATTGTTTGAAAACTTCCACAGGTGCTAATTGAAAAGTGGCTCCAGTTGACTGACACCTTAATGGCCAAGAGTCGCCACTGTTTCATACCCTTCACATTTCTTGAAGAATTCATGTCACACCAGGCGACAGTGTGCAACACACACCGGGCCCGTGGACTCAGAGCTGTTAGTCCTCCTAATAACAGAAGATACAACAGCAACCATATATCGCCCTCTGGCCCTATGCACACTACCAGGGAAAGACCCTTCATGGTTGTCCATAATACTGGATCGACTCCTCATCTACACACAGTTGAGGAGAGGACTCATCAGATACAACCCAATTTAGATCTCTTCACACAAAGAGAATACAGTTTTGTCCTATGCAGCACACTCATCACTCGCTGAAGAGCTGCACTGGGTTTGCAGCGAAATCACTGACCCAACAAAAAGAATTGCTAAGGGAGTACCAATACTGCTACAAGTGTTGCAAATCCAAACACCCATCCAAGTACTGCACAGCCAAGGTGCAATGTGACTTATACAATAGTGACCAGCACCCAACCACGCTGCATCCAGATTCTGAGCTGCCACCGCAGATATCTCGTAACCCTCCTTTGGACAAGGAACCTTAACATAACACAGAAACATGCAGAGCTCCTTGACAGACTGCCAAACTGCAACCACAACCAAGGCTGAACGTCAACTGCACAGCACTGTGCGCTGACTCACCACACCCTCGTTCGTGTCTTCCCATCTGCTTAGTCAAAGTGTACCCTGAAGGACGCCCTGAAGATGCCGTGAAAATGTACGTGCGGATAGACACTCAAAGCACCTGCATCCTGGCCAAACCTGCATTCTTCGACCTCTTTGAGGCGCAACAGGACAAACTTCCCTTCACTGTATCAACATGCCATAGACCAAGAAACACGTCTGGGAGGAGAGCTACTGGACTCTGCATAGAGTCATTGGATGGAAGTTCCCGGTTCCTGCATAGTTCAGTCTTAATGTGTGGCTTGTCTGAACTATGCACCCTGACTAACATATTGACAGCCAACGGCTTCCACAAAAGCAAAATCTCCAACTTGATCCACAAAAACACACTGAGACATAACAGAGACCCAGAAGATGAACAGACCCATGGAACAGCTGTCCTGCCCT
>BHEV01031511.1:0-23822 GCA_004319985.1 Emydocephalus ijimae | reverse complement strand
CCAATCTTACGCGGGAGAAAACCCGAATAACCAAAGATCCACATACAAATACCCGCGAGAACCTCAGAAAACAAATATTTCTATATATATATATAATTTCCACTATACATAATCCTGAGAGAGAGCTTGTGATACTCTGATGAAGTTGAGTTATGTTGGTAGTAGTGGATTCTACCAGAATAATCACCCATGTCAGGTCTTAGAAGAAGAACCAGACTAAGTGTATCCAATAATCCATTTTAATATAGTGGGAAAACAGAAAAAGAATCCTCTACTAAATTGGTACTTCCCCACGTAAACAAGGACTGTGTCATATGTTAGAGTTTCTGAGCATCTGTTGACAACATCAGGAGTAGGCTGTTGTGGTCCGCCGGCAGCCTGTGGAGATGACAGGAGAGTTGGACAGTGGGGAGGACTAAGATGAGGGTCCTACATCCAATACAGAGATGGGGCCAGGGCCATATGGGAGTTATGTGCTAACTCCGGAACCTCCAGAATCTGACAGCAGCGAGGCAGAAGAACAAGGGGAGCTTGTTCCCAGTGTGTGCATGTGCAGAGCTGCCAGAAGGGAAGAACAATTAAGACAAAAGGAGTAACTCGGGAGTAAAGCTTAGAGGTGATTGCTCTTCCTATAAGAAATAAAGGAGAACCAAAGGGACAGGAACCTTTGCAAGAAGCAATGTTCACTCTGTTCAGATTAAACCTTGAAGCTCTGTGTGTACTTTGCACTCTGTTTGGCTTTTTACAATTAATTTGGCACTTCAGTTGTTGGCAGCAATTCAAAGGAGATAAAGGTGGGTGCTTATCTTGGGAGACGGTTTGGGACTCATTACAGGCTGGGAATGAACATAATTCCCAGCACTGAAATAAAATGAGAATTGTTTGGAGTGTGTGCTTAATTACAGTCTCAGGAAGCCTTGGTCAGAACATAGGCAACCAGGCCGAGTGCTGAAGGAATACTTGATTTTCCACTATCTCTTCTAGCAATCTGATCAGCACTTGGTGCAGGTTTAATTGGAGTCCTCCAAGGGCAAAAATACAAACATAGCACACATGTTGCAGGTGTGTCACCATGCTGCTAGCCTTTTTCTCCATGACTTTGTTACTCTCCAGGATCTATGCAGATGCAAATAGACATTCTTCTGTAGACTTTCTGTTTTAAAATTTTAGTGGTAAGATTCTAGCTAGCTTGATCTGCTGCATGAAGTCCCAGTTCTGTGCAACTTGTGGTGAGCAATTCTTTGTTCTCCTAGCAGCTTCTGATGCTATGCAAATGCAACCAGTGACTCAGTTCCTAGTTCCTTTGATTCACTGCATGAAGTCTCAGTTCTCTGCTGCTCACTGCAAGGAATCCCTTGTCCTCCCAGAAGTTTCTGGTGCTATGCAACCATCAACCCTGAGTCTCATGCATAAAAATGAGAAATTCCTTGGAAAGACAGAAATCTGTATTCAAACTAAAAGCAGTGTTGGAAATTAATCCAAATGACAAAAAACTTGGATTGGTGAAAACACAGAGATTTTATTTTGTTAAGCTGTTTGCAAAGAGCAGGAGATTTCAGCTGACTTCAACATGAAGTTTGAGCCAAGAACCACATCTTAAGATTTCAATACATTACATTTTATAGTTCTTCTATCCCAACCCCCCCCTCCACGACCCTCCTACATCAACCCAGTGACCGAGAACAGCTAATCCGAGATGCCTTAGGGAGACCATCTCCTTTGATACCTCCCAATGACCTCTCATCACATCTTATCTTTCTTGGCATTAAAGAATGTCCCTTCAGCAGGGCCCCTATTCTAACAGTCGAAGAACAAAGAAATATCTATTCCTAACACCACACTTGTTACATATTAATGTTACATTCAGCACTTCTTCTTATATGCATTTGTAACATCTGTGCAAAGTAAAAGTAAGCTGATGTTTTGAAAAACAAAATCTAATTTCAATTGATTAAAGAAAGTTAGGGCAATGGTTTATTTCTTCTCATACCGATTCCTGGAGGAAATAGGGGTGGCATTACTTGATACAGGAGGATGTCTATAGAGAACTATCTTAATGCTATAATACACTATTCTCTTCATCTACATTTTATTTTTGAATTTTCTTATTTCTAACGGCAGTAAGTGTTATGTTCGGTACGTGGCGCAAGAAGCGGAGATGAGTCGATGAACAGTGAACTTCAACTCTTTATTTAACATGGTGCAACAGCTCTGAAAATGCCCTCAATAGCCCCCTTTATATAGGCAAGCTCTTGGGTATTTAGCCAATGAAAACACAGGAATGCTAGCTCTTTTTCACCAATGAGAAAGGCTCGTTAGTAGCCAATCAAATTCTCCTGAACGGACCAATCCGATATTGCTACTATCGGCCAATCAGAAGTGCAGGGCCAGAACCCTGCACTTTGCTTTAAGGTTTCAACAAACTTTATTCAAACACTTTTATTAATTCACAACACTCCTCCCCCCTGGGTTCCGTTTAAGGGGTGCGGTAACGTAGTCTTTGAGGTAGGCAGGTTGTTTTGATTGTCTATTTGATTTACGCTGTCCTCCCGGTATTTGTCTAGAGTCTTGTTGGGGTAGGACGTTATCTGGTGAACAGGGTGCCTCTGATTCTATATCTAAACTTCCATTCCCATTAATGTCCTTGATATCTCTTTGAGGTGAATTAACCCCTGTCCCCGATCCTTCTTCACATGTTGAGTCTGAGCGATCGTTTGTTCCGCTTGTGCCTTCCGCCATTCCAAACTCAGCCTCCTCGGCATCTCCTCCCCCCTCAGTTTGGAAATCACCAGAATTGCAGACCCCTGACTGCAGCCTTGAACGCAGCTGATCAATATGGCGCTTCCATATTCTATCATCACGACATTTTACTCGGTATGATATGGGTCCGGTTACTTGGATTACAGTTGCCTCGACCCACAATGGGTCGCCATAAAAGTTTCTCGTGAAAACCAAGTCGCCTACCTGGAAATTTCAGCATTTCCCGCTGGATCCATGTGGTTTTTCAGGTTCGTACGATGGGTGTCGTCGGTCCAGGTGGGAGCGGAGTTTCCATCCCATCAATAACTCAGCGGGAGTTTTGTTGGTGACGCTGTGTGGAGTGATGTGCTGCAAAAGGAGTATCCGGTTAATCTTGTCTTCAATATCGCCATAGTCCATTTTATGTAGAGTTCTTTTGACGAATTGTACCATGCGCTCGGACCTTCCATTAGCCGCAGGATGTGCCGGTGAAGTTAGCGCATGGCGGATACCGCGGTCCGCCAGATACTGTTCAAAAGAAAGCGTGGTAAACTGGGGCTCGTTGTCGGATACCAGAACGTCCGGTAATCTGTGTGTTGCAAATAATCTGTCCAATTTCCTGATGACCGATTCGGTTGTTGTATTTTTCATCTCATGGATTTCGAGCCAGTTCGAGGAGGCATCCACTGTTAATAAAAATGTGTGTCCATTCATAGGTCCTTCAAAGTCCAGATGAATACGGGACCATGGTCCACTGGGTGTTTCCCATTCTGTTGGGGTTGCTTTTGGTGGGGCATTGCTGACTTCCTGGCATTTGTGACAAATCTTTACCCAGGCTTCGATCTGCTTGTCTATGCCCAGCCACCATGCATAGCTTCATACAAGTGATTTCATGCGCATGATGCCGGGGTGGCCATCGTGCAAGGTTCTCAGTACTGCTCGCTGTAACCATTCTGGGACAACGACTCTATCGCCCAAAATGATGCAGCCCTTCTGGGAAAACAGTTCCATTTGTCGACTTTTGAAAGGGGCGTAATTGTCAGGGATTTGGTCCAATGGCCATCCACGTTCTACCCAGCTGAGAATACGTGCTAGAACGGAATCGCGTTTAGTTTCAATTGTGATATTGTGAACTGTCAGCGGCGGTTTTTGGAGTGTCTCGATCTGCAGTGTTGTGATGGTCGGAGCAGGGTCATCAATGGTTTCTGGAAGTGGTGCACGGCTTAATGCGTCAGCATGGGGAATGGCTTTCCCCGGGCGGTGTTGCAACTTATAATTATAGGCAGCCAAGAATTCTGACCAGCGAGTCATTCTGGGAGATAATATATAAGGGGTTGGTTTATCTCCCGCTATTATTCCCAGTAAAGGTTTGGGGTCAGTTATTATAGTAAAAGCTCGCCCATAAATATATTCATGAAATCGTTTAACAGCAGATACAATAGCAAGAGCTTCCTTATCGATTTGACTGTAATTGTGTTCTACTTTTGACAGCGTTTTTGAAAAGTAGGCAACAGGGGCTTCACTTCCGTTTGGTAAAACGTAGCTCAAAATGGCGCCCACTCTGAAAGGTGATGCATCACAAGTAACAATCAAAGGCAAGGTCTCATTATACTGCATCAAAACAGTGTCAGAGGTCAATAAGTTTTTTACTTGTCGAAACGCCTGTTCCTCTCGGTGCCCCCAAACCGAGGTTGCTTTTTTGTCTAATAAACGATGTAGGGGTTCGGCTATGGTTGCCTTGTGAGGCAGGAAGACGTTATAAAAATTGATAAGGCCTAGGAACGCTTGAAGATCCGCCTAATTTCGGGTTCTTGGGGCATTTTTGATTGCCCTAAGTTTTCTATCGATGTGGTGAATGCCCTGTTTATCTGTTAAATATCCTAAAAATTCTACTCGATCAGTACATAGTTGACACTTGTTTTTCTTAACTTTGAGACCCGAGTCTTTAAATCTCTGAAGAACCAACCCCAGGCGCTCCCTTAGTATTTCTTGAGTCGGAGCAGCAATTAAAACTTCATCAAAATAGGGGACAATGCCTTTTATCTCTTGTAATAGTCTTCCCATCAAACTTTGAAAGATTCCCAGGGCCACGCTTACTCCGAATTGGAGTCAGTTACTGTTAAGCCTGTGTTCCCCAACCAGGGTTAAGGAGACAAGCTAAACAGAATGTGCAGCATTCATCAGATAGGCACACAGATAAATGAGTGAGATAAGTTTGTATGTTTGTTAAAATAAAAATAACAGATACGCTTGTGCTATCAAAATATAGTTTATTCCATTTAGAGTTTATAGCATAGTCAAAATAACAGTCCATTAGTCATGTATCATTTTAGTCAGTCCATTCAAGGATATTCAAGTAGCAAAGCCCGTGTAGAATATCCAATGTCAGTACACTTACAATAAATCAGTCTTTTCTCTCTCCTGTTCCAGTAGGGGAAAAAATGCAGTCTTCAAACTATCCAGTAATTACGGATCATAAAGCCAGAGAGAGCAAGCTGCAATACCTTGCTTCTTTTATGGTGCTATTTACAACCACTCCCTTAATTAAATTCCTACAGTTAAAGTTGAAGACACTTTAACTAATAAACCATGATAACATATTTATTATTTTACCTAAACCAGTTAGGGTAAACAATGTTATCCCTAACAGTTACATTTAAACGCACCTCAGTGCGTAACAATCATTTGAGCCTCTGCCGTTTTTCTGTCCACAGGCAGTTGTTGGTATGCCTGGGCTAGATCTAGTTTAGCGAAGACTTTTCCGCCCCCCAGGGAATGGAGAAGGTGTTGCACCACCGGTACCGGGTAAGTGTTTTGCTACAAGGCGTGATTCAGGGTGGCTCGGTAGTCCCCACAAATTCTTAACGATCCATCTGGCTTGATGGGTGTCACGATTGGGGTTTCCCAGGGAGAATGGTCGGTTGGTTCTAACACCCCCTGGGCTATTAATTTATCAAGCTGCTCGTCAATCTTTGGTTTAAGGGCAAATGGAACTCGACGAGGCTTAAGGTGGATGGGAGCTATTTCGGGGTTGAGGTTAAATGATATCAGGGTCCCCTTGTACTCGCCTAGTTTGTCTGCAAAGACGTCCTGGAATTCTTGGATGAGAGCCTCTGCCCAGTCATTGCTGCTGGTTCGATGAATGCCGGCTACCTCAATTCCAAGTGGAGCGAACCATTGGAGGCCTAACAAGCTAGGCCGATCCCTGTCGACTACAGTCAAGGGTAGAGATGCAGTACGATTTTTAAAGGAGACACGGACTTGGCTGGATCCCATGACTGGAATTCAATTCCCTTTATAATCTTTGAGTATGATTCTTTGGAACCGGAGGTCTTCTCGCCGGATGGTAGGGATGAGTTGCTTGAGAGTCTTCCAGGAAACCATCGAGAGGGACGATCCTGAATCGACTTCCATCATACAAAGCTGGTTTTTGATGGCCACCTTGACCTGGATCTTCTTGGCGTCCAGTGATGAGGCATGACCAATCGTAATCGTTTGGTGTGCCTCTTCTCGCTTCATTGAGTGGTTTAGGGGTTTGTTTCTGTAGGAGTGGTTGTTCCATTGGTGGTTCAAGGGTTCTTGCTTTACAGGACGGCTTCCTGTAGATTGGCGGTAGTTAGCCCCCTCGGGGTTTGGCTGGGTCCTTGCTTGCTTCTACAGACCCGTCCGATGTGGCCTCTTTTCCCGCACACATGGCAGAGCGCGTCGAGGAATTTGCAGTCTGATCGGGGGTGGTTTGCCCCACAACCAGCACATTGGTACTACGATTTCTGGCATTAGTCTCGTTCAGACCGGAGCCGGTTGACCTCTTCTTCATCGCTTTCTGATGACGATTCGAGGTCCTCGTGGTGGGCTGTCGTTGCCGGTTCTTCTAAGTGAGGTGAAACTTCGCTGGTAAGTTGGCGAAGTGGAGCGTGGGTGCGGCGCATTCGAGCAGCCGACTTCCTGGTTGCTTCTGCTGCAGTAGCATTAGCGATGGCATCTTTAAGACTAATGTCGCCTTTCGCCATCAACTTGCTTTGGATATGTGGTGCATCTAGTCCCAGAACTATTCGGTCTCTCAGGGCTTCTTCTCAAAACCCGCATAGGCCTCCCAGATTCTGGAGATCAGCTTTGAAATCAGCAACACTTTGCCCTTCTGCTGATCTCTCTGGTAAAATTCATGCCTTGTAACGAGTGTTGGTACGGTTGTTGCATAGTGGGCCCTTAGCAGGGGTTCGAGGACGTCCCAGTCCATGGACTTCAGTTCTGCCGGTTTCGCTAGTGCCTTGGCCATCTTGAATACGGTTGGCCTGCAATGAGTTAGGAATACCACCCGTTTCTTTCCGGTAGTGGCATCCTTCAAATTGTTGGTCTCCAGAAACATCTGGAAACGATCCATATATGAGTCCCAGTCTTCTTGTGCCGGGTCAAATGGAGCGGGTGGTATGACGCTGCCGGACATGGTTCCGTCATTGGTGCGTTTCAGCCACGTGCTCTGTTATCGCTTTTGTAATGTTCAGTCAGCTCTGATGTCTCCACATACCATCCTCGTCGCCAGTGTTATGTTCGGTGCATGGCGCAAGAAGCGGAGACGAGTCGATGAACAGTGAACTTCAACTCTTTATTTAACATGGTGCAACAGCTCTGAAAACGGCCTCAATAGCCCCCTTTATATAGGCAAGCTCTTGGGTATTTAGCCAATGAAAACACAGGAACGCTAGCTCTTCTTAACCAATGAGAAAGGCTCATTAGTAGCCAATAAGATTCTCCTGAACGGACCAATCCGATATCGCTACTATCGACCAATCAGAAGTGCAGGGCCAGAACCCTGCACTTTGCTTTAAGGTTTCAACAAACTTTATTCAAACACTTTTATTAATTCACAACAGTAAGGAAGAATTTTGTGAACATTAGGTCAAAACAGTTACATGGCATTTTGAAACTTTATTTTAGTTAACCTACTGAAAAGGGAGTTTGGGATTTTAAATCTATAGCTTCATATTAAAGTTTTGGGACTTTGGCCATTTGATTACATTTCTAGAAAGCTTTCAGCTGAAGACATTTTTTCCTGCTAGAAATGAATTAGAAATAACCTGGCTGACCCAAGATGATATAGAGTTCCATCAAGAAAGATGCCACTTGTTAAACTCTATCAATTCTTCCAATAATGGAATCTATGGAGTTGGGAAGAAGTGAATCAGGAGCCAAGAACTGATACAGGAGGAAGAAGATAGAAAGAAAAGGTACTGAAAATAAATCTTGGATGGGAGTTGCACAATCCATTTCAATTGCTGAGAAGTCTTTGATCCATGAAAAACAAAAAGGAAGAAGCTGGAGCAGAAAAAAACATTGTGCTCATTGTTTCTCCTGACATATAATTAACTTCCTCTTTGTTTGCACCAAAATCCAGCTGTAGCTAGAAGCCTTCAGTCAAAGATTAGCTTACTTATTTTAATCCAATTTTCAAATCTTCATGGTTGTAGTTCTTGGCAATTATATGCACCTCTCTTTTCATTCCATCTTCTACTTAGTCTTTCCCTTGCAGGATTTATTTTTCTCCATTTGTTTTCATATACTGAAACAGTATCCTATCCAACTCTCTTTTTCTTAGCCAATGTGCCCTGTTTTCCTGACATAAAGATGAGGAGGGCAGAGATTTATATAACATAGATATCAAAACATATACATGGATGCCAATATGGGATTAAGAACTCTAGTCTGCATACCTTTTCTAGCTTCTTAATGTTAAGGCTGTCTCTTCATATAGTTCGACATGTGTGGGGCATCCTCCCTTCAAATTTAGATTGCCTTCGTACAGAAAAGATTATGTTCTTTGAATGGCGGGCACACAACATCCCGGTGCTTCCTCTTTTAACACTGTTTCCTCTTCAACATATGGGAATCAAAATATTGTGATGAAATACTTTTGTCTATTGGGCCAAAGGAATTGATCAGATAATATGGCAGGGGAAAAAAGAACATATTATCCTACATATTTTTACATTTTCAATAATTGTTAAAGCAAAATGTGCTTGAACTACTGTCAGGCATTCAGAGTTCTCTCCTTAATATTGCCTAACAACTGCAAACTTAGTAGATCCTTCTTAATTAGACTATGCTCTGTGTGTAAATTTTATATAAGGTAAATAAGAACACATATTCTTCCACATACTTCAACAAGAAACACTTACCTTTCTGAAGTTGCTAATTATGGAATGAGTGACAGATTATGTTGCACAACAGATGTTCATTTTCTGTTTCTCCTAAGACGACTGTCACAATCAATTCTACACATGATGAATGCATTTTAGTTAGCTGTGTGATTGGCAGAGAGAGAGATGTCCCAAAGTACAAAAGTAGAATGCATGTTTTGCACATGTAAGTCATTGGCTAACAATGTTATCTGATTTTTAAAATAAGAAAACATATTTTCCATGATTCAGCCTAACATAAACATCTATGGGAATAATGACAATGAATTCAGTGGGACTTATTTGTGAACAGGCAGAAATAAGATGGTGATAGCAATAGCAATAGCACTTATACTTATATACTGCTTCACAATGCTTCACAGCTCTCTCAAAACGGTTTACAGAATCAACATATTGACCTCAACAATCTGGGTCCTCATTTTACTGACCTCAGAAGGATGGAAGGCTGAGTCAACCTTGAGCCAGTGAGATTCAAACTGCCAAACCTCTGGCAGCCAGCAGTTAGCAGAAATAGTACTGCATTCTAATCACTGGGCCATCACAGCTCTTAATGTTAAAACCCTACTCTTTTCTTGCAAAAAAAACAAACAAACATAGAGATATTAATTTGAGGTGGACTGCTTGGACTACCATATTAGGTAAGAGATATCCACAAGGCTATTGTCTAATAAACAATATGAGACCAAAACATATGTGAAATTACATTAGTCAATTCATTTTTAGTTTTACATTTTTGCTTTTCTTTTGTAATCTGGATTATTCAAAACATTTATTTAAAATGGAAATATCACCAGATCACTTGTTTTCATTTTATATTCTTGTTTTGCTTTGAAATAAGACAGAGCAAATGCAAAACAGGATATATAAAGTATAGGAATCTGTTTTACAACAAGCATTATTTTTTTCTTCAATCAGGCAACCTTGCAATTTCTTTTACTTTCTTAAGAAGTCTTTTAAGTGCTATATTGGTCTGACATGACATATTCTAAAACTTTTTATTTTTCCAAATGGTGGTATAGGGAACACTAGGTAGAGAAAATGGAGCTTCCAACTATTTTGAAACTCATACATAACTTTATCAAAGAAGCTCAATTTCAGTACTTCCATATGCTGAACTGGTAAATAGGTAAAAATGGTAAATGGAAATATGCTGTATTAGTGGAAAGGACCAGAGGTAGAAGAACAGTGAGCTGCCTTGGTGCACACAATCAAGAGCTATGGTCTGCGCTGAACTGCAATTGGTGCACACAAGAGCTGAGAGCTGCTCATGTCTTTTAAATTGCAAATAGGGAATAGTATTGGGGAGGGACCGGGACAAAAACTAAATTTTATTGAATTTATCTTTAAATTCATCTTGTATGGAATTAAAATTATAACTAAATGCAATAAATGCAGATTGTCTCCCATGTACCAAATTCCAACCAACCAGAGGGAAAGTGTGAGTGGGTGAGAATACATCTAAGGATTTGGGATATATTGTTCTGATTGCGTAGCTTATGGGCAAGTTCTTATTAATGTACTGTTGTAAACTTTTCAGTAGCTCTCTATAGCAAATCTTTTCACAATGCCACTATAGATAAGTGAAAAGTATAACTTTCCTAGATATGAAAAGCAGTCTTCACCTGTGTAAATGATGTATTGTCTTCTCCCAGATCAATTTAGCTGTTGCAGCAGGTTCTACCATCTTCACCATCCATTGCAGCTAATGCAAAAATCTTTCCATCTTTCTGTAAAAATTATGTTGCTACAGTTATCATATACAAAAACAAAGTTCCACAACATTTTTCCAACTGTTTGACCATCAATTCCAAAATAAAAACTCTAGTTTCAATTGTATATTTTCTTTAAATCCTCTGAATCAGTGTATGTATTTGAAACATATAATTTTACTATCTTTTTTATACAGACACCAAGCATGAAATGTCACTCCTTGTTGTTCAAAACATCAATTTGAAGGGCTTTTATACATTCTAGACAATTTCTTCAGTGACACATACCATAGTGCATAATTTTATTTAAAAAAAAAAATTTAGATTATATAATATAATGTAATTTTAAATCCTTTCTGCCACCTATTTCTGATTGTTCCATCTGATTGTTCAGCTCACTTTATCACACTTACTTTCACTTATTCTTCTGTTTCAAATTTCAGTAAAAATGGATTCATTCTAGCAATTACATGTCAATCATTTGTACAGAGTTCTATTTTAAATTCCACCTTACATTGTTAAAAACCATAACATATTTTGTGCATGTACTTTAAATCTTTCTAACTGTAAACAAGAAACTCATTAATAATTATATCCTTTGCCACTAGTTCTTCTCTTGATCTTATTTTAATCCCTTCTGACAAAATCTTAGTAACTCATGATAAGTTAACGATTTGCATTTGCCTATTATTTCTCATCTATAAAACATTTCTTATGCTGAGAGCCAGAAAATGTTTTCAGGAACAATCTGGGTTTATATCTATTCCATATTATCAATACAGCATGACTAACAATGATTTTTAAAATTCACATTCACTTTTACCTTGTGTACCATAAAGTTCACCCTGAAAACAGTAATAATAACCTGATAATCTATCTTAGATGTCAAACTCAAGGCCTGGGGCTGGATTCAGACCACAGGGTGCTTAGATTTGGCCTGTGGGACTGCCCTGGAAACAACAAGGACTGGCCCATGTTGCCTCTACCACTGAAAATGGAGCTTGGGATGGCTGTGAGCAGCCATCCTGAGCTTTGTTTCCACTGGCAGAGGGTTTCAGGAGGCCATTGCAATTGAAAACAGAGCTTGGGAGCCTGTTTTTGCTGGCAGAGTGCTCAGGCCACCACAGGAGCCCTAACATGAGTGACGTTGAGCTGGCCAGAGTCTGAATCCGAGGAAGAAGCCAGACAGTTGACAGGGAATGGGAATGTGGCTCCATTAGCTTTGGAAGAGGCTGGGGAAGGGCAAAGTCCAGCTGGGCAGAACAGGGAAGAGATAAAACAAGGAAGAGGGAGTTCAAAGAAAGAACCAGGCCCACCCCCTCTTCATCTTAGGGCATGCAGGGAGGAACAGAGAAGAGAGCAACATGGGTTGCATGGCTTACAGGGAAGGAAAGGGCCTTGATTCCCTTCATTAGGCACAGCTGGGAAGATAGTTGAGAAGAAAGACAGGCTGCGTACGGCAGGCAGTTGGGAGCAAATGTGTCTTTATTTTGTGTTGTTGTGGCTTATCCGTGTTCCTGGCATCTTCCCAAACATGTGAGTTTTTCCATGCCTTCAAGACTGAAATTCTTGCTCTTGCCCTGCCAAATTGATTGCTTCAGTTTGGCTTGTTTGGACTTTAAGTTACAGTTTGTGTTGGCCATGTTTTGGACTTAATTTTCTGCAGTCAAAGGTTGTTCCTGGGAGAGTTTTTCTCCAGTCAGAAGGTAACCTGGACACTGGGGGCAAAGTTGGAGATAATAAAAGGACTCTTATTGATTATCTGACTGTGTTGCCTTTGTGCCACATCCTGGGATCATCACATTTCCTACGTAATCCTTGATAAATTTTGCTTCTTTAAATATTTGACTGTTATTTTTTTCTAAAGGGATATCACTTCTTTTATATACATTGAAAAAATTTTTTGATAGCCATATTGTAATAATACTAATCATAATCATACAGTATCTCCCTCTTTTAATTTTGATATCATTTTTCTTTTTCTTTTTTTCTTTTCTTTTTCTTTTTTTTATATGCTAGCCACTTTGCTAGCAACTTTTTGCTATACATAATTCATTTTTAATTTCAATTTTTCTAATAACAGAAAATTGTCATTGTAAAAACTTAATTTGCTGAGAAATACTTTTCTTTCCTGCCATTTTTAAAAATTATTTTTTTCTTTTGATTTCATCCCAAATAGTTTGTGTTTTATCTTGATTCTTCTTTTTAACTTTTCTATTATGTTCTATAAAATAATTTCTAATAAAAGCTTTGCTTCCATCACAAACTATTCTTAAATCAGTGCCTTTCCTTGAATTATTTAAATATAACTACTAATATTTTTGGTCTGGATGTTCTTAAATAAAAGTCTGTATCACCAAGATAAATGGGGCAATCTTTTGGCTGTATACAATCCTAGCTAGCATTTTTGGGGGGAATCTGTTATCTTAATAAAAAATGATGGCCCCATATGTTATCATTATTTTGATGAAGGGTTTTCTGCCTTTATATCATTTTATTATGCAGATAGTATGTAAAATATTCAGAAAGAGGATGACTTTCCCCCTTCTTTGCCTCCTTTCCAATTGCTGATCAAGAAGTTGGAGTGAATTATAGCTGGCAGCTGATTTGGAAGTTTGAATAATTTAAATCTTTTTCCATCCTCCATTTCACATTCAGATAGACTGGTAATGCAAAGTTCTAACAGAAAGCAGTGGTGGGAAATGAAAAGCAAACACTCTCTTTCACAAAAATACCTAAGCGAAATAAACAATTTTAGGAAATGAGAAACCACACTCCACTGTGATTTGGGTAATGAGTTTTTAATATTCTTGTATGTTTTCCATAACCCTGTCATGCAGTGTCATGCTTTGAATGGCTTATCATTCCACTGTCAACAAGTCTTTATACCAAATACATTTGCTATCTGTAAAAAATACTCTTACTTTGTAAAAGTCCTAGGAAGACAGCAGTTAGTCACTGTTGCTTACAAACTAAGGTATGATTGAATATTTGTTCTGCGATGCTTTTGAAAAAAAAAGCCAAGCTTTTTTTTTTTATCTTGGATGCACAAAATTGAAACATACATCCAGAATGTTCTACCCTGTCCTTTACTTGCAATCTCCATTTGGCATTTTGCAGGAGAAATAGTCCCATGCTGCCATTCCTCCAAATTCCCCAAATCTTTTATTCATATGTTGTGTGTGTGTGTGTGTGTATGTGTGTGAATATATATCACATACACATATACACACACACATAATTTACTACCTCTGGGGAAAAAAGAAAGAGAAACGTTTGAGTAATCTATTTTGCAGGCAGATTGGTTTGGTGAGCAATACTGGAAATGTTTCCATGGTGATATAAGCCAAAAAGACATCAAAAGTGCACTATGAATGATGGAGAGGCCTGCTGGTCAATGATTATGGTTCGCAAGTCATTTTCTTTCTATTTTTATGTACAAAAATGTGAAAGAAGTGCCATACAACAATCCTTGTCAATAAATCTTATTAGAAACATTATCAGGTGCAGGCAAACTGATAGAACTCTGTCTTCATAGAGAACACTTTTCTCACTGCAGAAAAGGATGATCAATCTCATCGTATTTATCCTGATATCTGTTCACTTCTCTTTCCATACTAAATTACATTGGGAGAGGAAATAGGTTCCACATATTGATTATTTGCAAATCTTTGAGGCCAAGTGCCTTTCGGCTACATAACATTGCTATTCTGGAAGTCTATATTCTTTACTTATTCATTTCTTATTGCTCAATCATATATGCATGCCACCTATTCAAAAGTTCTCCCCCTATGTCTGTTACTAGCTGCAGGAAAAACAAGGCATCTAGGGCAGGAAAATATCACTGTAAGTGTTCTGTGCATGGGCGGTAATGAGGAGACGAGCCGGTGAAAAGTGAACTTCAAACTCTTTATTTACATGTGTAACAGCTCCGCTCAATGGCCGCAACGGTCCCCTTTATATAGGCAAGCTCTTGAGTATTTAACCAATGAAAACACAGGGAGCACTAGCTCTGTTAACCAATGGGAGAGGCTCGTTAATAGCCAATCAGATTCTCCTGAACGGACCAATCTGATGTCGCTATTATCGGCCAATCAGAAGTGCAGGGCCAGAACCCTGCACTTTACTTCAAGCTCTTAATAATCTTTATTCAAGTACTTTTATTAATTCACAACAGTAAGCTTATTTGAATGTCTCATTTGGCTTTTCACCTTGATTAATCCTTAGATTATCAAGCATGCCTTTCTGTCCAGGTGAGATAGCTACATTGGTGAGATCTGCCAATTTTGTTCTTCATCACTGCACACAGTGATGCACCAATCTTGTTACTGACAAGCCACAGAAAGTCTTGGCCAAATTAATGTGTGCATTTAAATGTGGTCTTCATTTAATTTTCCTTGTTTGACCTGTAGGCTAGTCCAAACAGCCATTGAATACACCTTTTGGTGTATTCCACAGACAAACAAGCATGATTCATTGTAGTTCACTTTTATTCTAGCAAAAAGAAACTATGAGGTTTGACTTTTGTCTTTTTCTAGTCAAACCCCTATTTTAGTTTTTATTGTTTTTTCCAAAGTTGTGGGGAATTCACTACAATTGGAAGATGTCAATATATAGCTAACTCAGAAATCAATATACTGGCTTATCTCCACTATTATTTTAAGAAAAAAAAACAGTAGGTGATATTTAGGACACTTTCTTCTGAAGGAAGAATACAGATGGCTCTTTACAAAATAACAGGTCACTGACTGAAGGTATCAGTCTGTGTGTAATAGAAACTCATTCTACAATTTCATTCAGATAAGATTAATCCTAAATTTAATATCAGAGCTTGTAGATATGGCTTAATATTACAGCTTGTACAAACAGAAATCTATACTTACTTGCTTAAAAGGAGGTAAACATCCATTTTAACTAAAGCTTTTAATCCTTTTGAGAAATCTAATTTTTGGCAGATAACATATTTCAAAAGACAGTAGCAGTTCCTGAGCATTCAAGTAATTTATAATGTGGTTTTTTTGGCAGCAGAGACATTGTTAGACTTTTTTCATGCCATCTGTTTTTTTTTATTATTATTATTTTGAAACTATGAATTTTCTCCCTCCCCACTCTGCCATCATTTCTTCTCAAAGACATTTCTTCTCAAAGATATTTTGCGGTATTTCTTGGAAAATGTACCACTGACTCTTCACTATTTCTATTGCTTGCAGGGTTTCTTGGCATGAATAGGCCTTGACAGATGACTATATCAGAGATTGACTATATCAGAGATTGGCAAAAACCAGTGTACAAATGAACATAAATAAATGAACAACAGTAGTTTAATTCTATGTGACATGCAGAGTCTCAGAAGAATAGTTGGATTTTAAGGAGCCATAATTCTCAGCTCTTCATTTCAGAGGACCCACTTGCTTGCCAAAATTTCCAGCTTTCAAGTAAAGTGCAGTAAAAGCAAATCTGTGACCCTTATAAAGCTGGTGATGCAACTCAAAATGTTCTGGCACTAATCTACCAGATAGTTTCTTAGTGTGGAAACTTGCTGCTGCCTTTCAAAGTTTTTAGCCAACAACACTATACTTGTGCTTTCCAGTTTGTGAACAGCCCTAGAGACAAGGTACAGAATAATTATTTATCTGAAGAAAGTTTTTTCCTTAGCATACTTGTAGTAGACATTATAGACAGATTTAACCATAGTTTCAATTGAGAAAATGTGAAAATCCTAGACCAGGCCAAATCCAAAAATGACAATGAATTTCTAGAAGCCTAGCACTCTCACAAATTATCCCTTGATATTTATAGACATTAACAACATCTATAGACAATACAAAAGAGACAATGAACCATCCTAAAAGAAAACAAAAAGACCCAAGCACCTTTTTGATTAACTCAAAAGTTAACTTCAAATCAACAATCAAGTAAACAATACTGGAGTCAAGAAACTGTCAAAGAGCCAACATTAAATAGCCCAACCAAAGAATCTCTATGACAACTCCACCAACACTGACAGGGCAAGCCACCAGAATATAAACTGACAGCAAACTACACATCTTACTAGCACTGGTGATGTTATCTAGTTTGGGTAATGAAACTTCTGCAAGAAAACAAGCAACGTCAGACAGCACCTTCACTTCAACCCTGAGCTACAAATATTCTCCTTTATTAGACATCAGTCTTTTGCTCATGGGAACCATGGAACATATTTTCCAGCAAGATATATACCAAAATATAGGTTTTTTTTCATATAAATAAAATATATTTACTTGGATATGCACACCACAAATAATATTTAGTGGGACAAATAAGATTCCATTACAGCCTATTAGTCTCAGCATAAACTGTTGTGAATTAATAAAGTACTTGAATAAAGATTATTGAGAGCTTGAAGTAAAGTGCAGGTTTCTGGCCCTGCACTTCTGATTGGTCGATAATAGCGACATCGGATTGGTCTATTCAGGAGAATCTGATTGGCTATTAACGAGCCTCTCCCATTGGTTAATGGAGCTAGCGCTCCCTGTGTTTTCATTGGTTAATTACTTAAGAGTTGCCTATATAAAGGGGGCCGTTGTGGCCATTGAGCTGAGCTGTTTTCACATATAAATAAAGAGTTGAAGTTCACTGTTCACCGGCTCGTCTCCTTCCTTTGCGCTATGCACAGAACTTAACACTGGCGACAAGGATGGGATGTGGAGACGTCAGAGCTTAGTGAATGACGAAGAACTATAACCGAGCATGTGGCTGAAATGCACCAACAGCGGAACCATGTCCGGCGGCATCATACCACCCGCTCCATTCGACCCGGCACAAGAAGACTGGGACTCATATATGGATCGCTTCCAGATTTTTCTGGAGACCAGCAATTTGAAGGATGCCACTACCGGGAAGAAACGGGTGGTATTCCTAACCCATTGCGGGCCGACCCTATTCAAGATGGCCAAGGCACTAGCGAAACTGGCAGAAGTAAAGTCTATGGACTAGGACGTCCTCGAACCCCTGCTGAAGGCTCACGATGCACCGACTGTGCCAATGCTCATTAGAAGGCATGAATTTTACCAGAGAAGTCAGCGGAAGGGCGAAAGTGTTGCTGATTTCATAGCGGATCTCCGGAATCTGGGAGGCCTATACGAGTTTGCCAACCTAGAAGAAGCCCTAAGAGACCGAATAATTCTGGGATTAGATGCTCCAGGCTCTCAGAGTAAGCTAATGGCGAAAGGTGACATTAGCCTTAAAGATGCCATCACTGAAGCTACTGCAGCAGAAGCAACCAGGAAGTCGGCTGCCCAAATGTGCTGCACTCACGCCCCGCATCGCCAACTCACCTGCGAAATTTCACCTCAGTCAGAGGGACAGCTGAAAACAGCCCGTCACGAGGACCTCGAATCGTTGTCAGCAAGCGATGAAGAAGAGGTCCACCGACTTCGGTCCGAACGAGACCAACGCCAGAGATTGCAGTACCAATATGCTGGTTGTGGAGCAAGCCACCCCCGGTCAGAATGCAAATTCCTTGAAGCGCTGTGCCATGTGTGTGGGAAAAGAGGCCATATCGGACGGGTCTGTAGAAGCAAGCTAGGACCCAGCCAGCCCTCAAGGGGGGCTAACTATCGCCAACCGACAGGAAGCCGTCCTGTAAAGCAAGAACCCGTGAACCACCAATGGAACAACCACTCCTACAGAAACAAAACCCTAAACCACTCAATGAAGCAAGAAGAGGCTCACCAAACTATCACGATCGGTCACGCCTCATCTCTTGATGCCAAGAAGATCTGAGTGAACGTGCCAATCGAAAACCAGCCCTTCCTGATGGAAGTCGATTCAGGATCGTCCCTCTCAATGGTTTCCTGGAAGACGCTCAAACAGCTCATCCCAACTGTCCAGTGGCAAGACATTAGATTCCAAAGACTCATACTCAAAGACTATCAAGGAAATCGAATCTCGGTCGTTGGATCCAGCCGAGTCCGGGTATCGTTTAAGAACTGTACAGCATTACGACCCCTGACTGTAATCAACAAGGATCAACCTAGTTTGTTAGGCCTCCAATGGTTCGCTCCACTCGGAATTGAAGTCGCCGGCATTCACCGAATCTGCAGCAGCAGCTGGGAAGAGGACCTCATCCAAGAATTCCAGGACATCTTTGCAGAAAAACTAGGCGAGTACAAGGGGACCCCGATATCATTTAACCTCAATCCCGAAATAGCTCCCATCCGCCTTAAGCCTCGTCAAGTTCCATTTGCCCTTAAACCAAAGATTGACGAGCAGCTTGATAAATTAACATCCCAGGGGGTGTTAGAACCAAACGACCACTCTCCCTGGGAAACCCCAATCGTAACACCCATCAAGCCGGATGGATCAATAAGAATTTGTGGGGACTACCGAGCCACCCTGAACCACGTCCTTTAACAAAACGCTTACCCGGTACCGGTGGTGCAACACCTCCTCCATTCCCTGGGGGGCGGAAAATTCTTCGCTAAACTAGACTTAGCCCAGGCATACCAGCAACTGCCTGTAGACAAAAAAATGGCAGAGGCCCAAACAATCGTTACGCACCGAGGTGCATTTAAATGTAACCAACTCCAGTTCGGAGTAAGCCTAGCTCCGGGAATCTTTCAAAGTTTGATGGAAAGACTATTGCAAGGGATAAAAGGCGTTGTCCCATATTTTGATGATGTGTTAATCACTGCCCCGACTCAGAAATTACTCAAGGATCGCCTGAGGTTGGTTCTCCAGAGATTTAAAGACTCAGGTCTCAAGGTTAAAAAAAACAAGTGTCAATTATGTACGGACCGTGTAGAATTTTTAGGATATTTAATTGATAGTCAAGGCATTCACCCCACCGATAGCAAACTTAGGGCAATCAAAAATGCTCCAAAACCCCGGAATAAGGCCGACCTCCAGGCTTTTCTAGGCCTTATCAATTTTTATAACGTTTTTCTGCCTCAGAAAGCAACCGTAGCTGAACCCCTACATTGGTTATTGGACAAAAAAGCAACCTGTGTATGGGGACACAGAGAGGAACAGGCGTTTTGACATGTGAAAAATCTATTGACTTCTGATGCTGTTTTGATGCAGTATAATGAGACTTTGCCTTTAACGATCACATGTGATGCATCACCATTCGGAGTGGGCGCCATTTTGAGTCACGTTTTGCCAAATGGCAGTGAAGCCCCTGTTGCCTATTTCTCAAAGACGTATTCAAAAGCAGAACACAATTACAGTCAAATTGATAAAGAGGCCCTTGCTATTGTGTCTGCTGTTAAGAGATTTCATGAATATGTGTATGGCCGAGCCTTTACTATAGTGACTAACCACAAACCTTTGCTGGGAATAATAGCGGGAGATAGGCCAACACCTTATATATTATCTCCCAGAATGACTCGCTGATCAGAATTCTTGGCGGCATATAATTACAAGTTGCAACACCGCCCGGGGAAGGCCATTCCCCACACCGACGCATTAAGCCACGCACCACTTCCAGAGACCATTGATGATCCCGCCCCGACAGTTACAACACTGCAGATCGAGACACTTCGAACACTGCCATTAACAGCCCGAGATATCGTGATGGAAACAAAACATGACCCCATTTTAGCATGAGTCCTCAGTTGGGTCGAGCGCGGATGGCCATTGGACCAGATACATGATGACTACGCCCCATTCAAGAATCGACAAACGGAACTATTTTCACAGAAGGGCTGCATCATCTGGGGTGATAGAGTCATTGTCCCAGAACAGTTACAACAAGCGATACTAAGAACCTTGCATGATGGCCACCCCGGTATCGTGCGCATGAAAGCCCTCGCATGAAGCTACGCGTGGTGGCCGGGTATCGACAAGCAGATCGAGACATGGGTAAAAGCTTGTCACAAATGCCAGGAAGTAAGCAATGCCCCTCCAAAAGCAACCCTGACCGAATGGGAAACACCGAGGGGACCATGGTCCTGTATTCATCTGGACTTTGCGGGACCCACCAAAGGACACACATTCTTATTAACGGTGGATGCCTACTCGAACTGGCTTGAAATCCGTGAGATGAGGAATACAACAACCGAATCAGTCATCAGGAAACTAGACAGACTATTTACAACACACAGATTACCAGACGTTCTAGTATCCGACAACGGACCCCAATTTACCGCACTGTCTTTTGAACAGTACCTGGCGGACCGTGGTATTCACCATGCACTGACTTCACTGTTGCATCCTGCTGCCAACGGAAGGGCCAAACGCATGGTACAATTCGTCAAGAAAACCTTGCATAAAATGGACTATGGCAATATAGAAGACAAGATTAACCGGATACTCCTTTTGCAGCATATCACTCCGCACAGCGTCACCAATAAAACTCCCGCCGAATTGTTAATGGGGCGGAAACTCCGCTCCCACCTCGACTGTCTGTATCCATCATATGAACCTGAAAAACCACACAGTTCCAGCGGGAAATGCCGTAACTTCGAGGTAGGTGACTTGGTTTTCTTTAGGAACTTTTCGGGCGATCCGTTGTGGGTCGAAGTAACTGTAGTCCAAGTAACCGGCCCTAGATTGTACCACGTAAGATGTCGCGACGATAGAATATGGAAGTGCCATATTGATCAGCTGCATTCAAGGCTTCAGTCGGGGATCTCCGAGTTCCCTGATTTCCAAACCGAGGGGGGAGGAGATACCGAGGAAGCTGAATTTGAAACAGCAGAAAGTTTAAGCGAAAGTAATGACCACTCAGAGGCAACACGTGAAGAAGGATCGGGAATGGGGGTGAACTCACCTCGAGGAGATACCGAGAACATTAGCGGCAACGAAAATTTGAATATAGAAAGGGAGGCACCCTCTTCACCAGATAACGTCCTACCCCAACAAGACTGTAGTCCAATACCCGGAGAACATCGTAAATCTAATAGACAATCCAAACAACCTGCCTACCTTAAAGACTATGTGACCGCACCCCTTAAACGAAACCTGGGGGGAAGGAGTGTTGTGAATTAATAAAGTACTTGAATAAAGGTTATTAAGAGCTTGAAGTAAAGTGCAGGGTTCTGGCCCTGCACTTCTGATTGGCTGATAATAGCGACATCGGATTGGTCCATTCAGGAGAATCTGATTGGCTATTAATGAGCCTCTCCCATTGGTTAATGGAGCTAGCGCTCCCTGTGTTTCATTGGTTAATTACTTAAGAGTTGCCTATATAAAGGGGGCCGTTGCGGCCATTGAGCTGAGCTGTTTTCACATGTAAATAAAGAGTTGAAGTTCACTGTTCACCGGCTCGTCTCCTTCCTTTGCACTATGCACAGAACTTAACATAAACTATGCCTTGTTTCAACCTTGAATAATCACAATACTCTTTTCATCTTTCCCTTTTACCAATGGAGAAGTTAAGTCCACAAGTATGTAATCCAAGCTGCTTAGTTTGCTTTCAGAGATTTAAATTTGCCTTTCTTGTGCAAAGCTAATTTCATACCATTCTCCCAAAATATTAGAAAATATACAAAATACCAATCCCAAATGAAAATATTTATTCAACCTTTTTAAATTTCATGGTAATGTTTGGGATAAATGTGACAGATCTTACATTTCTAAATCTGAACAGTGCACTAAAATACTTTGTGTTGATATTGGTCCTGTTTTACATAATAAATATGTTGCTTTGTGATTTATCACCCTTCCCCTCTTCAAAAAAGTATTTTCTCTGTTACTGAGAAAACTGAAAGATTGAAAAACCTATAGGATGCCTAGAAATCTTTGGGAACTACTATTTTGAAATGTGAAGCATTTTCTTTGGAGTTATTTTTCATTAAATTCTAACAGGGAGTACATTAATACACATATTTGGAAAAAAAAAAACAGAAAGTAATGCCAAATGAATAAGGTAGGTGTCAAAGAGGAGCTGCTCATTCTGGAATGTATTATTTATTTATTTGTTAAGTTATTTGGAGATTGGGCTGAGAAGATATAGGTGGCCCCAAATAACTCAGTCAGCTTCAGTGCCCAATGATAGCCTTGAATTTAAGTCTCTTCAAGTCTTGTCCAACTCCTTAACTGTTACACCATGTTATTAATATGTTAAACATGTAATACCAAAATTAGAGCTATTCAACTGTGCAAGAGTAAAACTTGCAAATTGGTCACTGCATACATATTTCCAAATCCTGATAATTGCTTAATAGATCCTAGCAGATATTAACATCTGCTAAATCTAAGATGCCAAATACTGTCAAATACTGACTGTAGAATGTCATGAACTAACTGCCAAAATACATTTAAAGGCCTGCTTTGCTTTAACAAAACTTTGAATGAGCCTTGAGGGTGCTTTGGGAAGAAACAATGAGGATCTCCTTACTTGTGTGAGATTTTCTTCTGGAGGTTGTCAGATCCTCCCAGTCTTTTTTCCCATGGAGTGCATGCTATAAGAGCAGCTTAAGAAGATCTTATAGGATCTTCCATAATGGCTTGTGAGAATAATCGTGGAAGACAGAAAGAAGAGCTGCAGCCCAGACAACTGTCAAAGAAGAGATATCTCAGCCAACAAAAAGAATGGAGGTGTTGAAAACGTGACATTCTTTAGTGAGTAAAGGTAGGAAAGGGGAGAATGTTTGCAAGATTCTGTTAGTGTAACCTTACAAAATTGCAGTGTCAGCACTCATTATTTTGTTGTCTTGTCTTGACTACATCTAAGGGCTGGCATGTGCAAGACTGGACTTCCCCAAGACCCTTGGCACTTCTAGAGTTTTGACCAGAAAAAAGTGGGCTGAGATTGCTGCCTCATTCAGCACGATCTCTTCTAGCACCAACTGATGAACACTTTTTGTCAGTGTGTCATGGAAGATACCATGACAATAGTGCTTACTAGTTTTCTTCCAACACCAAATGGAGTATGTTGTGAATTAATAAAAGTGCTTGAATAAAGTTTGTTGAAATCTTAAAGCAAAGTGCAGGGTTCTGGCCCTGCACTTCTGATTGGCCGATAATAGCGATATCGGATTGGTCCGTTCAGGAGAATCTGATTGGCTATTAACGAGCCTCTCCCATTGGTTAAGAAGAGCTAGCGTTCCTGTGTTTTCATTGGCTAAATACCCAAGAGCTTGCCTTTATAAAGGGGTCTGTTGTGGCCGTTTGCTGAGCTGTTGCACCATGTTAAATAAAGAGTTGAAGTTCACTGTTCATCGACTCATCTCCACTTCTTGCGCCACGCACAGAA
>BHEV01031506.1:0-10161 GCA_004319985.1 Emydocephalus ijimae | reverse complement strand
CCCCACCCCACTAACCTGCTTTCCAGCTCCATTCTCCTGTGCAGGGCAACCAAAGAAGACCCAGCCAATCAGCTGGGACTTCGGAGGCAGAAAATAAATGACGGTGAAGCCAGTCAGAAGTGGTATTTGCCAGTTCTCCAAACTACTCAAAAGTTCTGCCAATTCTCCAGAACTGGTCAGAACCTGCTGAATACCACCACCGCATAAGAGGAAGGTGGACAACCATTTCCCACCACTATTGTTCTGGAACAGCACTTGGACATGTTTTACTTGTTTACTTTTTCCAATTTCTATAGCCACCCACCTCAATCAATGACTCTGGGTAGCTTACAGTTCTAAAGCTATAAAAAGAGTTAAAAATATTTAAAACAATAAAAACCAAAAATAAATAGAGACAGCAGTTGAGATAATTAAGCAGCTGATTGTAAAACCAAGAAATGGGGCTCTTAGCCCATTCAGAACCCCAAGATCTGGTACCTAGCCAGGTTTCTGAAGCCTTATGAAAGGCCAACAGAGTTGGGGCCATTCTAATCTCCGAGAGGGAGATATTCCACGGAGCAGGGGCTACTGCAGGAAAGCCCCCTCTTCCAGTCCCTGCCAAGCAACAGTTTTTGGCTGATGGAATCTGCAGCATGCCCCTCCATTGGGTTATTTCTGTAACCCAGTTTTCCCGCTTTTTAAACTTTTCTCCTTAACCCCTAACAGAAACTTCAAAATGATATCTACCTGTCTATCTATCTATCTATCTATCTATCTATCTATCTATCTATCTATCATCTATCGATCTATCTATCTATCTATTATCATCTATCTATATCCATCTTTCTATATCCGTCCATCTATATCTATACCCATCTATCTATATCCACCCGTCTATCTATATCCATCTATCTACATCCATCCATCTACATCTATATCCATCCATCTATATCTTTCTGTCTGTCTATCGTCTATCTATCTTGTCAGGTTTGAGGCATGGGCGATAATGAATGGAGACGAGCCAGTTAAACGGTGAACTTCAACTCTTTTATTTACACAGTGACAGCTCAGAAAACAGGGCAGCCATGGCCCTCTTATATAGATAACCCAATAACTATTTAACCAATAAGAACTCAGGAGCACTTGCTCCATTGAACCAATACGGAGGCTCTGTTAATGGCCAATCAGATTCCCCTGAACGGGCCAATCCGATCCTGCCATTAGACAGCCAATCAGAAGTGCAGGGCCAGAACCCTGCACTAACTCCAAGCTCCAAATAACTTTATTACAGTTTATGCATTCACAACATATCTATCTATCTATCTATCTATCTATCTATCTATCTATCTATCTATCTATCTATCTATCTATCTATCTATCTATCTATCTATGGTATCTATCTACCTACCTACCTACCTACCTACCTACCTACCTACCTACCTATGTATCTATCTATCAATCATCTATCTATCTACTATCCATCTTTTATTCTCTATCTGTCTTTCATCTATCTTTTATTCTATCATCGTTTATCTATCATTTATCTATCATTTATAATCCATCACATCATGAAAATTACATTGTAGAGGAAGGAATATAACTGTGTTGCTCTGCAAACCAAGCAAAGAATGAAATATAGGAAAATCAGTTTTATGCAGGCAAGCACTCACAGTTATTCTTTTTTTTTTTTAATGAAATAATTTCACTACCTGGCTTCAGCTGCAAAAGTTACAAAAGCTATGACAGCTTTTGAGATTTTAATGACTTTCTGAGTGTGGTATATGTCAACTTCTTTTGTATGTGTTTTTGTGCCATTGGTAGATATGAAAGGAAAGCATTAAGCATTCTGAAGCCAAGATGTTTGTTTTCTGCTACATCTGGAATGAGCAACATGCAAAACTTTTAGATTCTAATCAGTCAGGTATATAAAACACATCTACAAGGATAGGACCATGAACAATTGCATTCTTTTTTCCCAGTGACATTTCCAAATGTAGAGAAAGTCTAACTGCAGGCTGAAATGGAGTACAAATAAATCTTTTCTTCAAGGCTAGCATTGAATACTTAATATGAATTATGAATTGTGCAATATAATATTGCAGCATGACTCTGCTTCCTTACGTGATTCAGACAGGTTAGAGCAGGGGTGTCAATCTCAAGGCCCAGGGGCTGCATCTGGCCCAAGGGGTGCTTAGATCAGGCACACGGGGCCATCCTGGAAACAGCAAAAGACTGGCCCGCAGTGCCTCTGCCAATAAAAATGAAGCTTGAGAGGGCTGTGCGTGGCCCTCCCGAGCTCCGTTTTTGCTGGCAGTGGATTACAGGAGGCTGTTGCAGCCAAAAACTGAGCTCAGGAGCCTGTTTTTGCTGGCAGGGAGCTCGGGCCACCACAGGTGCCCCCCAACACAAGTGATGTCATGTTGGCCACACCCACCGTGGCCATGCCGACCCCAGCCCCCCGAAGTCAAACACAACCATGATGCAGCCCTCAGTGAAATCAAATTTGACACTCCTGTGTTAGAGGATAAGGTAGGTTTGCCTAAAATTTACAATTATCTTCATAATCAATTGAAAAAAAAAACCACCTTTCATTTTCCAACTGTTTAGAAAGATATTTATACATTTTAGGCAAACCTGCCTACTCTCGAACATTTCTTAACAACTGTTAAGAGACATTGTCGTTCAACTGGCAAAAAAAATCATCTGAATAACGTGAATAACGAGTGCTGCAGAGATGTACACAATAGGGAACTATGACTTTGGGCTATGAGATGCAATTGCTGGGAAAGATTCCAGTTACAATTTTAAAGAAAAGCTTTATCATTAAGAATCAGTGAAAGATATTTGATTCTGGGCAAATTAGAAATAGTGATTGCAGTTATAGATTTGAAGCCGTAGTGGATTTTCTGCATGTGAAATACAATAATAGATACTTAACAAAGGGCTTTGAAGTTTAGTTTTGTTGGGCAAACACAGCTTTATAAAATACGCTTTATAAAACCTTAGTTAGGCCACACTTGGAATACTACATCTGGTTTTGGTCACCACATTTCAAGAAAGATGTTGAGACTTTGGAAAAAGTATGAAGAAGAGCAACTAAGATTCCCTTGACATGCAGATATGGGAGTGCCAGAAACCAGAAGCTTAGCTTCCTGGTGCATGCATGCGTGCCAGCCACCTGGTCTTCCAGTTTCTAATGTGCATGTGCATGCGAAGACCAGCTGGCTGGCATATGCCTGCACTCTGGCACTTCCAGTTTCCGGCACTCCCATATATGCGAAGACCAGCTTGCGGACACTGCACTTCCAACATCTATTCAATTCCAAGAGACATTTACAGGGCTGGGCCAAAATCTGCAAAGTGTTGGGTTTTCTCCCACGGTCCACTTCGTACAAAAGGGAGGAGGTGGTCTGATTTGTGGCAAGAATCCTGCCATGTTGTGGATTTTGTCAGTTTAGCCCTTTTCTGTGGAAAGGTATCAGAAAGAGCTTCACTTCTAACATTAATGCCAGTAGTCTGAAAGAAACCTTTCTTCTGGGTGATTTTAAGACTGTATTGAGTCTCGGTGGCTACCTGGAGAAGTCTTTGGCAAGATATCTAGAGTAGTTGGCCTTTGCCTTCTTCTGAGGACTAAAATCACCCACTTTTGTACCTTAAGTGTTATGTTCTGCGCAAGGAACGGAGACAAGGCAGTGAACAGTGAACTTCAACTCTTTATTAATCATTCTGAACAGAGCAAAAACCCGAGGGCAGCAGCAGCCCTTTTATAGGCAGGCTGCTGACCTATTAGCCAATGAGAACACGGAAGTGTTAAACCCTTGAACCAATGAGAGTGGCTCGTTAACAGCCAATCAGATTCTCCAGAACGGACCAATTCGATATCGCTATAATCGGCCAATCAGAAGTGCAGGACTAGAACCCTGCCTTTTCTTTAAGCTTTGTTAAAACTTTATTTAAGCTCTTTTATTAGTTCACAACACCCCTTCCCCCCGAGTTCCGTTTGAGGGGTGCGGTGACGTAATCCCTAAGATTTGTAGGTTGTTTTAACTGTCTATTAGATTTGCGCTGTCCCACCGGTTCCTGTCTGCAGTCCGGCTTCGGTGGGACATTTTTGAACATATCTGGTACAGGTGGTTCCGCATTCTCACTGGACGACTCGGTGCCGCTAATTCTGTCATTGTTGTTGTCCTCCGATCTTTGCGGGCTAGCCTCCATTGAGGTATTCCTCTATGGCGAGGACACTCCCCTCCCTGATTCTTCTTCATTTATCGCGCCTGATTGCTGACTTCCTTCGTTTCTGCTTTCCACCATCTCGAATTTGGTTTCTTCGACATCTCCTCCCCCCTCAGTTTGGGAGTCACAGGAGTCGTGGGAACTGGGTTGTAGCCTAGAGCGAAGCTGATCTATATGGCGTTTCCATATTTTTCCGTTGCAGGTTTGCACATGGTACGATCTGGGCCCGGTGGTTTGAATTACAGTTGCTTCGACCCATAATGGTTCGCCGGAGAGGTTTTTAGCGAAAACTAAGTCGCCTACCTTGAACTCGCGGCATTTTCCCCGAGATCCACAGGGTTTCTCTGGCTCGTAGGAAGGGTGAAGCCGGTTGAGGTGGGAACGGAGCTTTCGTCCGATCAACAGTTCAGCTGGCGTCTTGTTGGTGACACTGTGTGGAGTGATGTGTTGGAGTAGGAGGATTCTGTTTATTTTTTCGTCAATGTCCCCATAGTCCATTTTCTGGAGAGTTTTTTTTAACAAATTGTACCATGCGCTCAGCTCTGCCGTTAGCTGCAGGGTGCGCTGGCGAAGTTAGCGCATGGCGGATGCCCCGATCTGCTAAGTATTGTTCAAATGCCAGGGCGGTGAACTGGGGTCCATTGTCGGAGACCAGAACGTCTGGCAGCCCGTGCGTTGTGAATAGCCTGTTCAATTTTCGGATGACGGACTCGGTTGTAGTATTTTTAATTTCGTGGATCTCGAGCCAGTTGCAATAGGCATCCACTGTTAGGAGGAACGTATGTCCTTTAGTAGGTCCCGCAAAATCAACGTGGATGCGGGACCACGGCCCCCGGGGGGTTTCCCATTCTGTTGGAGTTGCTCTAGGTGGGGCACTGCTGATTTCTTGGCACTTTAAGCAAGTCTTGACCCAGGCTTCTATTTGTTTGTCGATGCCCAGCCACCACGCGTAGCTTCATGCGAGCGCTTTCATACACACGATGCCGGAGTGACCGTCATGCAATGTTTTCAATACTGCTCGTTGTAACCACTCTGGGACGACGACTCTATCTCCCCATAGGATGCAGCCTTTTTGTGAAAAAAGTTCTGTTTGCCGGTTTCTGAAAGGGGTGAAATCATCAGAGGTTTGTTCTATTGGCCATCCTCTTTCGACCCAGCTAAGAACTCGTGCCAAGACAGGATCTCGTTTTGTTTCGATTGCAATGTCTCTGGCTGTTAGCGGTGGTGACTGTAGAGTTTCAATCTGGAGTGTCGTAAGGGTTGGAGCTGGGTCGTTGACGGTTTCCGGAAGTGGGGCACGGCTCAATGCATCAGTGTGGGGAATGGCTTTCCCCGGGTGGTGTTGTAATTTATAGTTGTATGCAGCTAAAAACTCTGACCAGCGAGTCATTCTTGGTGACAATATATAGGGGGTTGGCTTGTCTCCCGCTATAATCCCCAGCAAAGGCTTGTGATCGGTAACAATAGTTAAAAACTCGTCCATACACATATTCATGAAACAGTTTCACAGCAGATACAACAGCAGGAGCCCCTTTATTGATCTGGCTATAGTTACGTTCAACCTTTGATAAGGTCCTTGAAAAATAGGCAATAGGGGCCTCACTACCATTTGGTAACACATGACTCAAAATGGCTCCTACTCCAAACGGTGACGCGTCACATGTAATTGTTAAAGGCAGAGTCTCGTTATACTGCATTAAAACAGCATCTGAGATTAGTAAGTTTTTCACTTGTCATAATGCGTGCTCCTCGCAGTGTCCCCAGACCCAGGTTGCCTTTTTGTCAAGAAGTCTATTTAGGGGCTCAGCTACGGTCGCTTTTTGGGGCAAGAAGATGTTGTAAAAGTTAATGAGCCCCAGGAAATCTTGGAGATCAGTCCTATTTCTGGGTCTTGGGGCGTTTTTGATTGCCCTTAGTTTGCTATTAGTGGGGTGAATGCCTTGTTTATCGATTAGGTACCCCAGGAACTCTACTTTATCAGTGCACAGTTGACATTTTTTTTTTTAACCTTAAGGCCAGAGTCTTTAAATTTCTGGAGGACCATTTTAAGACGCTTTTCTAGTATTTCTCTATTCAGGGCAGCAATTAAAACGTCATCAAAGTATGGCACGACACCCTTGATCCCTTGCAATAGTCTCTCCATCAGACTTTGAAAAATCCCTGGGGCTACGCTCACTCCAAATTGGAGTTGGTTGCACTTAAAGGCGCCTCAGTGCGTAACAATCATCTGTGCCTCTGCGGTTCTTTTAATCAACAGGCAGTTGTTGATATGCCTGTGCTAAATCCAGTTTAGTGAAGACTTTTCCAGCCCCCAGGGAATGGAGAAGGTGTTGTATTACCGGCACCGGGTAAGCGTTCTGTTGAAGGGCGTGATTAAGGGTAGCCCGGTAGTCCCCACAAATCCTTAACGATCCATCCGGTTTGATGGGTGTTACAATTGGGGTTTCCCAATGAGCATGGTCAGTTGGTTCTAAAACACCCTGGGCTTTTAATTTATCGAGCTGCTCGTCAATTTTTGGTTTAAGGGCAAAAGGTACCCAACGAGGCTTAAGGTGGATGGGGGCTACTTCAGGGTTAAGGTTAAATGATATCGGGGTTCCCTTGTACTCGCCAAGTTTGTCTGCAAAAACATCCTGGAACTCCTGGACGATGGCCTCATCCCAGTTGTTGCTTCTGGTTTGATGAATGCCGGCTACCTCGATCCCGAAAAACTCAGTCTTCTGGGTTCTAACATGATACTTGGAGTTTGCAAAAAAGCATCTTCTCTGACTATGAGGAACAAGATTCTCTGGTTTGATGAAACCAAGATTGAATTGTTTGGCCTCAATTCTAAACATTATATCTGGAGGAAACCAGAAACCACTCATCACCTGCCCAACAGTGAAGCATGGTGGTGGCAGCATCATGCAGTGGAGGTGTTTTTCAGCAACAGGGACTGGGAGACTGGTCAGGATTGGTCAGGGTGGAGGGAAAACTGAATAGAGCAAAGTACAGGAATATCATCAATGAAAATTATTCCACAATGCTCAGGACATCAGACTGGGCTGAAGGTTTACTTTCCAACATGACAACAATACTAAGCACACCGCCAGAATAACACGGGAGTGGCTTGCTGAGCCACCGTGGCACAGTGGTTAGAGTGCAGTATTGCAGGCTACTTCTGCTGACTGCTGGATGGCTGCAATTTGGCAGTTCGAATCTCACCAGACTCAAGGTTGACTCAGCCTTCCATCCTTCTGAGGTGGGTAAAAATAAGGAGACAGATTGTTGTGGGAAATAGGCTGACTCTGTAAAGCACTTAAAGAAGGTTGTAAAACACTGTAAAGCAGTATATATAAGTCTAAGCGCTATTGCTATTAGGGACAACTCTGTGAATGTCCTAGAGTGGTCCAGCCAGAGCCCTTTGAACATCTCTGAAGAGACCTGAAAATGGCTGTCCAGTGGCAGTCATCATTCAACCTGACTGAGCTTGAAAGGATTGGCAAGGAAGAATGGCAGAAAAAAACCCCAATCCAGGTGTGCAAAGCTTGTCACATCAAATCCAAAAAAAGACTCGAGGTTGTAATTGCTGCCACAGGTGCTTCAGCAAAGTACTGAGTGAAGGGCCTGAGTACTTATGCCAATGTGATGTTTGTTTGTTTTTTTTTCTTTTTAATAAATTTACAGACATTTCTAAAATTCTGTTTTCACTTTGTCGTTATGAGATACCGCATGTAGATTAATGAAAAAAAAATGGATTTCAACAATAGCAGAATCAGGCTGCAGCATAACAGAATTGACACAAGTCATGGGAGTTCTGAATACTTTCTGAATGCACTGTATATATTATTGAAGGGTGGGGGGAACATTCAGAATGGTGAATGTTCATTGCCCCTATAAGGAAGAAGAGGAGATTGGGTCCTCCAGACTTTTCATGCTGTAACATGAGAGCTTTGTAAGAATAGCTTCAGGGAGGAATAGATTTGCATGGAAATTCATCTAAGGTGGTTGAAATGAGTTCTTTCAAATTACTTAATACATGAATTTATTTGCACACTGTTACATATTGCAGCTTACAGGCTGCTCTGGGGGCAGTGAATGGTTTACAGTCACCTTCTACCCAAATACAGAGTATGGATTAAATCAGGGGTCCCCAATCTGTGGGCCACAACCTTCCACCAGCCCGTGGCCTATTTGCAACTGGGCCACATGAATGGCTGGCTGGTGCATGCACATTGCACACACAAGCCCACTCATATGAGCATTGTGGGGGCTCACAGCTCAACTTGTGTGAGCATCGGGGCCTCACACGAGCATTGTTAAGTATTGAGCATGGGTTGGAATAAATGGAGACAGCCTCTGAACAGTGAACTTCAGCTCTTTATTTGCATAGTGACTTCCCAATTTAACAACAGTGAACTCTGCCTTATATAGGCAACCCTTGTAAGCTTTAACCAATAACGAGCTAGGAATGCTAGCTTTTGCAACCAATAAGAACTCTCTGTTAAGGGCCAATCGGATTCCTCAGAACTAGCCAATCCGGTCTGGCCGCCTAACAGCCAATCAGAAGTGCAGGGCCAGAACCCTGCACTTTACCTCAAGTTCATACTTTATTAACTATATTGCATACACAACACCCCTTCCCCCTGGCTTCTTAATTCCGGTGCAGTTATATAGTCCCTTAAATAGGACGGTTGTCTTTTATGTCTCTTGGATTTTCGTTGGATTGGTTGATTGCAATCCTGTTGAGGTAGATCGTTGTTTGGCAGTGGTTCTGCCTCTTGTTCAGAGTTTACTTGTTCGTCATTGCCCACATTTTCCACAATTCCCTGAGGTGCAAACGTTTCTCCTTCCTCCTCCGTTTCCTGAGTATCACTTAATTCGTCGTTCCCTTTGAATGGGTTCTCTGGAACTTCATCTTCTTCCGTACCTCCCCACCCCCTCGGTTTGGTCATAGGAGAGCTGTTGACTGGCCGTTGCAAGTCATGACAGCAATTGGTCGATATGCCGTTTCCACAATTTATTGTCAAGGCATTGCACCACGTAGGATTTGGGGCCGGTTACACGTACTACTGTCGCCTCTATCCATAACAGGTCGACCGATAAGTTTTGTGCATAAACGAGGTCTCCTACCTGGAAGGTGCAACAGTGGCCGCTGGATCCAATTGGTTCTTCTGGTTCGTAAGCAGGGTGCAACCGGTCGAGGTGGGAGCGGAGTCGTTGTCCCATCAGAAGTTCGGCGGGAGTTCTGCTGGTGACGCTATGTGGAGTGATGTGTTGCAAGAAGAGAATTTGATTGACCTTGTCGTCAATATTGTCATAGTCTACCTTTTGCAAGGTCTTTTTTACAAATTGGACCATGCGTTCTGCTCGGCCATTGGTCGCAAGATGCACAGGCGAGGTGAGAGCATGGCGGATGACGTGGTCAGCGAGGTACTGCTCGAACATTAGTGCAGTAAACTGTGGCCCGTTATCGGACACCAGGATGTCTGGCAATCCGTGGGTTGCAAAGAGTCTGTTTAGAATCTTGATCACCGCTTCGGAGGTAGTCGTCATACGATGAATTTCCAGCCAATTGGAGTAGGCGTCGACTTTAAGTAGGAAGGTATGGCCCTTGGTTGGCCCCGTGAAATCCAGGTGGATTCTGGACCAGGGTCCACGTGGCGTCTCCCATTCAGTCGGCATGGCTTTTGGTGGGGCGTTGCTGACTTGTTGGCAATTGGGACAGGCTTTAACCCACTGCTCGATTTGCTGGTCCATGCCCGGCCACCATGCATAGCTTCGTGCAAGTGCCTTCATTCGCACGATGCCGGGGTGGCCCTCATGCAAAATTCGCAGCAGCGTCTTCCGGAGTCGTTCTGGAACAACGACTCTATCGCCCCAGATGAAACAGCCCTTTTGGGAGAAAAGTTCAGTCTGTCGAGATTTGAATGGTGCGAAGTCATCTGGTACTTGGTCCAATGGCCATCC